>CAMOHE010029179.1:0-15866 GCA_946598075.1 Artocarpus hirsutus | reverse complement strand
TTATATGGACAAACCTTGTTTCCTAAGTATCCCATAATGCCTCTACCAACACAAGAGACTTTCAAGTTGGTGATGCAGGGGCAAAGATCCGAACGAACCCACACGCATAAGAAAATTCCGACCATTTGCTTGCTGGCCACCAGCCTGTAATGCGGTTGCGTTACAAAGGTTGAGCTAGGGGAGCACTCGCTGCAAGAGCAGGAGGTCGAGTTGTCCAAGTTGAGAAGTCTTTGTAAATCCTCTCCTCCAAGCTCGTTTTCTAAGGAAAGCAAGTCCGAGAAGCTCACTCTGGTCTTGGGGCTATTGTCGCAGCGAGAAAGTCCGATGTTGTCGTTGTTCAAGGCTTCGCGAATGAGACCGAGCCACTTGGAAGCGGGGCCATTGTCCTCCGCACCTAACACGTTCCCCGCATTAAGAGGCACAATTTCTTGGAACCTAAGTATCAATTGTGCACACATAAATAGTAACATATAGTTGGTACTTATAAGTAGATACATAGGGAAAAATATATGAAACCATTTTTTCTAACAATTAACGAACAAATATGTAGAGAGAGAGAGAGAGAGAGGAATTACCCAAGAACATAGATGTCGGCAGGAGCAGGGGACTTGAGCCACTCTTTTAAGTTCAAGCCATCGTGTGGAGGCTTCCCTCCAACATTCCATGTTCCAACAAACATCCTATACATTCCCATTCAAACTAAACCCATCATCGTCATCTCAAACATACATGTTTCACATCAAAGGAGCAAAAATATGATTATTGAAGGAAAAATAAAAAAAACTCTATAACGGGTGTATTTTAAACATCATATCTATTAGTTTTGTAATATTTTTTTTTTATTTTAATGTGATTTTTGATTCAATCATGCATTATTAGTAAAAATATTGTACGGTATAAAACTTTTTAAAAAAGTACGTTTTATAGCCAATCATATTTTATTAAAAAAGAACCTCTGCCAATTATAAACCCACTACATTAAGAAATCATAAAACTTGCAAAAGGAACTTTTTATAGCCAATTATATTTTATCAAAATAACCTCGACCAGTCATAAATTCCCAACATTAAGAAATTATAAAACTTGCAACGCTAATTCAATTGAATCTGTAATCGTACTCTCAAAAGCTGCTTTTCGCATATGTATAAGCTAAAAAAATCTCTTTTTTTTTATGGGTTATAATATTGTTACTCATAAAACTATAGGTCCTAATTTAATATGTATTATTACTCATAAAACTGTAGGTCTTAATTTAATTTAATATGTAATGTACTTTTAGACTGAGTTTCACTGATTTATTTATAAAAGATTATAACTCTATAAGCTTGAATAAGATTGCTCGTACTTTTGACATGTTGAAATGCACTTTGAAAAAAGGCTTTGACTTTTAATAAATACTTTTCAAAGAACCCAACCATTTACCATTTAGTGCTCATAAAAAGTTTTTTAATTTATATTTTTTACCTTATATTTAAAAATAATAAATTAAGAATTGTATCCCATTTTTAGATTACATTGCTTTTTACACCAATAAAGATTTAAAAGTTTTCCTAAAATCAAAAAACCTTGTTCCGTGCGCTGTCCAAATCTTTCACGTTTTTGCTCCAATTGTAGGCAAAAAATTAAAAAAACAAGTTACACCTTAGCAAAAAAGTCAAATAGAGACCAAAAACTAGGCCAAATCCAAGTTACCTGAGATTTTTCTGATCATCAACATCAGCGAAAGATGATTGCTCCACCAACAGCTCCTCTTTTGAAAAAACTACAAAATTGTCAAAAATAACCAAACAAAATTATGAGTGTTTGAAAAAAATGATGAAAACCATTTATTAGAACTATTTTTGTTGTAACATGTGAAAGTTTTACACTATAACGATTTTTTATTGTAACTATAACATATAAAAATTTTACATTATTTATAACTAAAAAAGTGATAAACACCGTGCCCATCCAAACACCTGGTTAATAATTAGTCTTAGTTGGTGTTTGGCAAAGTGTTCCCGCCACAAAATCAGTTATAAACAGTATAAAGCTCTTACATGCTACAATAACAATAAAAAAAAATTACTATAGTATAAAACTCTCACATATTACAATAAAAATAATTCTCACAACTAATTTCTACCACCTTTTAAACAACACCTTCCAAACACCATGTAATCTAATCTAAGCTTAAGAAACAAAATTCTGATGATTCAATTATAACTCTACTTCAGTTGCTTCATTGACTAGCCCTCTCTTTCTCAAAACCTTTTTATGTCAAAATCATGATCCTATCACCATATCCATCTGACGGCCCATTACCATGGACAGACTACAGATGGACGGTCCACATCCAACCTAGTACTAATTAATAGTGGGTACTGTACTTTTAAGTACGGCACGAAATAATCAATTTTAATTGTTATAACCTGAAAAATCGCCCGGTAGAACGACGTAACAGTTCTCGCCGGAGCAACTCCTCCTTCTCTCTGCTTTCTTGTCATTGCTATTATTAATATCTGAAAAATCTATTTCATTAATTTCACAAAATTAAAAATAAATCAAATTATTTCATAACAAAAACTCAAAAAAAAAAAAAAAAACTTACTTTCTAAAGCGTAGTCCGAATAAAACTCATCAGCTTGCATGTTTAGCCATTTTCTCACTAATCTAGGCCATGACGATTGCTATAATAATAAATTAAAAAATCAGAATTAAAATTTAAAAAGATTAATTTTATGTTTAAACATGATTTATGAAGCTAATAATAATAACAAAAGATGGGTTTATTTTTTTTGGGCGTACCTTGGAGATATTTCCACCCTCGGTTCTCATTGTTTGAAGCCTGAAGAACCACATTTGATCCAATCCGCTAAATAGATTGATTAGTCAACTAATCAACCAATCAATGATAAGCTGTGCCTAATTGATTACAGATTAAATTGTAGTTAGTTTTTAAGGGAATCCGAATCTCTGAACCGAAAGATTACTTCTTTTTCTAATGGCAAGATTAAAAAACGACATGCAAAATTGAATTGAAAGATGAAAGTCGTCAAGAAAAAAACAAAATAGGCATATAATCAAATGGCAAGAGGGGGTTTAAAAAAAAAGAAATAAAAAAGATATCATTCCTTTAACAAGTAAAAAATGGATAATTTCAATTTCAACGGCCCAACATTAAAAAGACCAAGTTGCAGGGAAAATGGAGACATTAAAAACCCTTCTTTGGAAGATCCGTAGAAGAAAAGAAATAAATTATAAAAATAGAAAAATAATTATAAAACAAGAATTGAAACTGTTATGCTAGTACAGAACAGATTTTCACAAACTGAATTAAAAAAATTAAAAAAAGGACAAAACCTTTTTATCTCCTTAACCCAATATTAAGTTTCAATTTTTGACGCTAAATATTTTTTTTTCTAAGATCTTAACGAGGAACAAGCGAAGAAATGGACGAGAACAGAGGACAAGAAAAACAGAGCATGAAAGGAAAAGCAGGGGAAGAATAGGAAGAAGAAGCAAAAACGACATCTGATTCATGCAAAAAACGACAAAAGAGAGAGAGAGATAGAGAGATAATAGAAGTGGAAAGAGGAACAAGTAAAGAGCTCGTCTTTTGAGTTGAATGGAGAAGACTTACATGAATGAGGAGACAACAAATGAGAGGTTTTTTCCTTTTTTGTGAAAACGAAGAAGGCCTTTAATATGATCCTGTTTCGGTTGTCGTTTTTGGGCAGCCTTTTCTTTTTCCTTTTTGTTGAGAAGAGAAAGAGAAGAGTTTTGTGTTGTCGTTGGTGTTGGCGACTTTGGTGGGAAGTCGGAGCCTGGGGAGAAGAGAGACGGCAGGCCAAAGTTGGAGGGCCTTTCTTCTCCTTGTTTCCTCTTAGAAGCAAAAAGCTAGCTCTCTTGCTTCCCAAATTTATAAGTCCTGGAAACCTTTTTTTTTAATGAAAAAAAAAAACGTCATTTACTTAATTTTATATTTTTTTAATCTTTTTTTTTAAATTTTTCCTGGATATGGAGATATAGTGAGGGAGAGAGAGAGGAGAGAGAAATAAAAGAAAAATAAAAAATAAATAAAAAAAAGAAAAAGAAAAAATAAAGGAAAAGAAAGAGAAAAAGAGAGGGACGTTGGATTAGTGATATGGGGCCACAACTATGGCCTCTACGACAAAAGACTTGTTAGTTGGGTTATGTTATAAGTAGTGTTGTTTAGTACCAATAGTTTCCTACAAATTTTTTTGGCTGTAAGATGAGGTTCATATAGATTTGGATGGTTAAAGTAGTTCAAATTACATTATTTTTCTCTTGTTTGGTATGTTGATGCAAATTGTGTTGATTTGTATAAAAAACTTAAAAATTTTATAATTTCAACTGTAATCCAAACTAGCATTTGAATTTCATCTATTAATCTAAACTTGAAATTCGAATTGAACTTGTCCTTAGATGAGTATTATTAAGAACTATAATTTAAAATATAAAAATTAATTAATTTAAAAATAAATGCAAATTATTAAAAAATTAATTGAAAAATAAATCTACGTTTGAGTGTGTCTCAAAAACCCTCATCCTAGGTAAAAAGATTCATGTACCGCACCAAATAGGTCCAAATTGAGTGAATTTAAAGAATTTTAAATTCAACAATCTTAGTTTAAGCTGGTTCAAAATATGCTATCTTATTCAATCTAACTTTTTATGCCATAAATTTTAAACTAAAAAAAAATATATGTCACAAATTTCTGATACAGTACAAATTTTTTTAATCTTCAAAAACAATTACTCTTTTTTCAATTTTTTCTCTCTCTTCCTCTCTCTCTCGTTTTCTCCTATGGTTTCTCTTTCTGTTGCCTCTTCTCTCTCTCTTTCTTCTCTGACCTGACTTTTCGTCCTCTAAAGCCTCTTTCAGCAGATAAAACATGAATTGACACGAAACTGGAAGGCTTGAAACATAAATTACCCATTTGTTTGAGACGTTAATGTCAACGCAAAAATTTAGTTGAGTAAGCGTTGAGTAAACGAAATTCTCACCCATTTGAACCTCTAATGTAACGTATTGAATTCAAAAAATTGGTGAATTTTATATCCATCTCCTCCTTAAACTGAAATTCAACTTCTTTTATGTTTCAACTAAAGCTCAAAAGCAATTATACATTTAAATATCAGTTTAAACCACCATAATTTTAATTTCAAACTATATTTTTTAAACTTTTTATCTTAAAATAAAAAAGGTTCAAACCACTATAATTTGAACTACTAGAACAAACAGATAGAAAAAAGATAAGATTGAGATCCAAAGCGTGAAACAAGAATTGAGGCGAAAACTTGAAGTTTCTTTGAATTTCAAGCTTCTCTTCTCTCACTCTTTTTGTTGAGCCGCAATCAAGATCTGTCGTCTTCGGAGGAGGACAATTCAACGCCGGACCTTGGCATTTCGCATGAAGTTTTGATGAAACATGTGTTGACGGTGGTCAGTATACGAAAAATTGCGACGAAGGCATCCACAGAGCTAGGTAAGGCCCAGTGGGTGGGCTTAAGCCCCCATTCAAATTTTTTATTTTTAAAAATACCTTATGTACGAAATGTATCATTTTATGTTTATATACACATAGCCCCCACTAAAAATTTAAAAGTAAATCCTAATCTCTTAAAATTTTTGTTTAGTTTTTAGCCCCCCACAGACAAAAATTTCGTGCTTCATCACTAGATGAAGGCCTTGGGCTTCAAGATTTTGATGTAATTTGGTATAAGTTTGGGAATTCCAGTGTTGTGAAGAACGAGTCAATGAATTCCAGTGTGAATTGAAGTTATTTGATCTGAGTTCGGGTTTTTCCGGCGTGTGAGGGTTGGGTTAGTGAATTTTCGTGTGAATTGATGCAATTTGATATGAGTTTGGGAATTTCGGCAATTGTTGTTGGTGGTGGTACTGGTGGTGGCTGTGTTGTTGTTTGTTAATTTTTTCCTTTTTTTTTTTTTTTTGGCTGTCGGCGATGTCGCCAATGCTGGAGACAAGTTGGCTGCGGCGAGGAGAAAGAGAGGAAGGATGTGAGAGAAAAAGAGAGAAAAAAAGATCCCATCGCGATATCAAAAAAAATCTCAAAAGAACATACAACATGTCATTGATGGACACGAAAAATGTCCCAAGAGGGACACACGAACAAGTCCCGAAGGGACACGCTTGAAATTTGTGGCATAAAAAGTTTTTAATATTTTATGACATAAAGAAAAAATGAATTAAAAAAGTACATTTATGTGAATACCTCTATTAAAAACTTGAGTTGGGTCCTTAAGTTCAGATTTGGCCAAACCCAATGTGCAAAACACCAGCCAAAAATTAAAGCACAAAAGAGAGAGCTTCTAGACAAAGAAGCATGCTCAACGCAGCCAAAAAAGGAAAATAAAAAATTCGCTGAACATGGACTCGTGCATATCCAAGGAGTCCATTGACCTAAGGTCAACTTATGAGAGCACTCGCCTGCTGAGGTTTTGAGAACATTTTCAATACTCCCCCTTCAAACAAACAAGCAGGACTAAGAATCTCGAACCAAGTATAATGACATCAGAAAAGCTTCTCGTAACGGCCGTACTAATTTGAAGGCAGACATAATGCATGTGGTATTTGTCGATGTGAGTTAAAATCAAAATTTTTTATTATTATAGTGTAAAGCTTTTAAATACTAAAGTGTCAAGAAATGTGTTATAATATAAAACTCTCACATATTAAAGTGTTTTCAACGAAAATTAAAACCGTTAGTTTTAATTAATACTCTCAAACACCTCAGTAGATAAGAATAGCTTTAAACCACTGATTTGACTAGAGTTTGGTTCATAGGTCCTTAAATTGAAGTTTCATGAATCAAATGAAGTAAAAGTTTAAAATAATAATGGTTTAAAAGGGTCAAAATTCCTTCAGTTTTGATAACTTTGTTTTTCCTCCCCTTTAGATTCCCATGATTTAAGTGGTTATTTCAATCCTTCATCTTTGGTTTTTTTTTTTTTTGTTTTTTCTGATTCTCACATTATCTAAACACTATTTTTCTAATGTGATATTTTATCTCCTGTTTAAATTTTTACATTTTAAATTTCAATTTAAAATTATCATTCAAATCATGTAGGCTTTATCTGATAAACCTAGTTGAAACTAGTAAGTTTCAACTACTACAATATAATACTCTAATATATTATAATATAAAGTAAAAATTTATTATAATATAAAACTTTTACATATTATAATATTTTAGTTTCAACTATATTATCAACCACTCTTATAAATTTAAAACTATTAGTTCAAATCACAAGATTGAAAACTACACCATTTCGCACCTGCCCACTAAACGGAGCTTAAATTGCCTTCCTACTTCCCAGCTGAGAAAGAAGAATGGCTTACCAACTCTCTAATCGCGTTGCACTCTTTCCCCCACAAAATCAAGTATCTTGGGCATACTCGTTTTTAGCCTCACATATTTTCATTGCTCCATCAATATATGCCACACGCCGGTGAAAGTAAGCAGCATACTCTATCAATCATTTGATCTCTTAATATCGTACGGTCTCTTATTCTTTGCCACGTTTGTTACCAAAAAGGAGAGGTAATACATATATCTAGACTTTTAATTTCAGCCACAAATTGGCAATGATATATTTTTCGTAGGTTTTCAGCTTAGTCAAAAGCCAAACGTAAATTTTGATTGTTCTTGTCGTATCCGGATGTGAACATGAAAACAATTCCCAATCTGTTACTTTCCTTGAACCTTTCTATAGAAATCAGGAATTATTCAATATTTTTTTGTATACACTGTGCTTGTGCTTTGACTCTCAGGGATCAAAATGTTCATGCCAAAAACAAATTGCAAGGTTTTAGAAGAGCTTATAGCTTAGGCAAAGCAAACCATTAACCACATCATATGAAAAAAACATATATATGAATTTGAATAAAATAATTAATTCAGAGCCAAAAAGAAAAAAAATAATAGCAAAGAGAAGGAAAATGATTATCCAATTCCAAATATAAAAAGAAATAGTTCTTTCACGTTGTATATCCTTACGATTAAAGTTCTGCATTTGACTATTAAAATCTAATCAAAACCATTATATATATATATATATATATAACGGTTGAAATACAAATATACTTAGGCAAAGACTTTCTCAATCCTATCTTTGGAAATCTCTAGAAAGAAAAGGGAAGAGAAATAAATAAATAAATAAATGTATATATGTTGGTAGGATCATACCTTCATACAAATTCTACAGGACCACAACTTATCATGTCATGAGCCAGATCACATGTTAGATCTTACTAATCTGCAGTACTGGCCCTTTTTCTTAACTTCAATTGATGACAATCGTATCAAGCATAAAAATATTTCATAGCATAATGATTAAAACTGGTGGGTTACGCCATTGTTTGGAAGGATAGTTTCAATCATCCGTTAAAATTATAAATAGTTTAAAACTTTGACATATTATAGTAAAAAATAAAAAATTACAAAAATATAAAACTTTAACATGCTATAATTCTTAAACCAAAACTGTTAGTTCTAACTATTTTTTTAAACGACCTATTACCTAATTAAAATGAACTTCTCAATATAGTACAAATATTACATACAAATCTTGATAATTAAAAGAGAATCTCGTATTAACTATATCAAAATTATGTACAGGCCTAAATTATGAAATTATATTACATATATATCGAAATTAAAAAGATATGCAAATTTGACAAAATTACGCGATAAGGAATGAAGGATCTACACCATATATATTTATTTTTTTAAGGCTTTTAACACCAATGGTTCCTAGGCTTTAGGCTTTTATCTATTTTTCTCCTTGAACTTTAAAAATCGACACTTTACTCCATGAACTCTCAAAATTCTTTATTTTACGACTTGAATTTAAAAAATCACCACTTTATATTTTGAACTTTCAAAACTTCTTATTTTATCCCTGAATTTATAATTTTCCATTCAGGAGGCAAAGTTAGAGTGACCTTAAAGTGTTAAGGGTTATTGGTGTTAATAACCTTTTTTTTTTTTAAGTAGCTTTAAACTTTGTGATTTTTTTTTTCCAATCGATGAGATTCCATTTTTCTATGTACGTCTCTAATGAAATTCAGATTTTTTTTTTCATTTTTATATCTACATTTCCAAAAAAAAAAAAAAAAAAACATTTGGTGTATGTCTTACTGAAATAGAAGGTTAGCTAACTTCCTAAAATTTTCTATATATTCTATAGTTTCAGAATAATAACAGTGGCGAATCAAGCCAACCATCAACTTCAATGGGGCGTATCAATTTTTGAGAAATTGATAACACGAAAAATATGAAAAAAAAATCACAAAATTTTTCATGAGCTAGCAACTACATAAATAAAAAAATACATAAAAATACATATTTTTGAGTAAGGACATATGAGCAAAATTATAAATATTTTTTGGGTTAATTTTTGGAAAAGAATTCATTGTGGAGCTCAAGTAAATTTGCTGTTAAGAGTGTGAAAACCAAGCTGGAACTTGAAATTGAAATTTAAACATTGTATGTTGTGAAAGTTTTACAATGTAACATATTTTGTTTATACATTAAGATTTAAAACTTTAATGCTAAAATTTGATTCTCAGAGATTCCTAATTTTATATAATTCCCAATTGTATACCAGGACATAGTTAGAGAAAAGAGAGAGTTTGAACAAATAAAATTATTAATAAAAATTTACAACCGGTTCATCACCTAGAACGATCAAAGTGTAACAAGGGAATGAGGGACATCCCTTTTCACTTGCACCAATCATTGAAGGTGACCTAAAAAGAAGCCGTCCGGTACTCTCTTAATTACTTTTCCATGCTACGATTTGGCATTTGATTTGATTTAATCACTTTTCATTTTATTTACGTTTTCTTTTTAATTTGTTTTTGCGAAAGCGGAAAGCTAGTAGATATATACATGATCGAGTATAGGGTAACAATTGCTATTATTAATAGGTTGTTTGACATAATAGTAAAAACTATTAATTAGAACTGTTTTTATTGTAATATGTAATAATTTATTTTACTATAACATATAAGAGATTTATGTTGACTCAGATAACAATCCATATTGTCCTATATCAAACACCCTATAATTAGTCGAGATAAGAGGAACTCGAGCCTGTTTACTCCACGGTTGAGATGGTACGAACCTAAAGTGTACTTGATAACAAAATTATAACTAAAAATTAAAATGATTTATTGTAGCATGAGCAAGTTTAATATTATAGTCTATTTTTTCCTTACACTATAGCATATAAGAGTCTTTATACTATAGCAATTTTAACAACGTAATTAAAACGGGATTACTAAATGCACTCTTAAACTTTTCACAAAATGGTCTTAAACTTTTCACAAAATGGTGTTTGGAAAAGAAAAGTAATTCTTAATTTGAATTCTTTATTTGATAGTTTGAAAAAAAAAACCTACAGCTCCCCTTTTGTTAACTTTTTGAACCTATTTATCAAACTGTATATTTTTAACCAACGAACCAAATGAGGATGAATTCTCTAAGTTTTTGTTTTGTAACCATCAAATTTATAAAAAAAAAAAAAAAGAAAGAATAATTTAATGATTTAAAAATATGCACTACTTATAAGAATATACCGGAGAAGGGCCCCAGAGAGAAAAGCTGAAACAGAAGCTACTTTCTTGATGGATATGATTTGCATTCTAATTATGATACAAAGTTCATACTTCATATATAACAAAATAAAAAGATTTTTGAGTCCATTAACCGCATGAATGCATGCATGCTAGCATTCTTGAGACATGATGCCGTCGTTCAACTTTTAAATCCATGAAAAATGCTATATATATTTCCGTATATCACTGTCAAAATTAATTGATATGCTCAGGAGTTTTTTTTTTATTTCTTTTTGAATTTCTCATGAAGAAGATCAAAGAGAAATTTGGTTGCATTGTAATACTTTTTGAGCAATTGGGATAAGGAAATCAAAGCTAACATCTTGCCCTTATCTTGAAAAGATAATTAAAACAAATTAAGATAGTACTTTACATACATTGTGGTCGCACACATTAATTAGTATTTAATGACAGATCTAGAGATAATGTGACGTTGTTTATTTTATTTAAAAATTTTTACAAATGCATATAACAATAGAAAAATTATTTATTCAAAATCATATTAAAGTTATTGTTATATAAAACAAACACTCACTTAGCGCTTAATTATGACTAATTCGGGACCATAAAATGCCTAGAGAGAAGTGTAAACAAAGAAGCACTCTACATACATTATCATTTATACATGTAGAATATACATATAACGACTTAACAAATGTATTAAAAATAGTAATGAAAATTAATTTAGTCATTTTAGGACCAATTCGATTAAAGGACCACCATAAAAAGCCTAGAGAGTGTAAACAAGATGTTACATACGTAAGCACATGCGTGGATCATTATGTGTTATTAGTTATGTATTGAGCGCAATTAGTTCCTAAAACTTTTGTTGCCCTCCAGCTAAAACATGATATTATTAATTAGGACCACCTAGAATAAATATTTTGGTCTATAACGATATATATATATATATATATATCGTGTGGAGTGCATCGTCGAGCACAACCTTGTAATATGCAATACCGGCAAGCCAATAGTGAAAAATCTGGGCAAACAATGGGGGCAAAGAGGGACACATAGGACAAAAGCAGAAGAACACATTAAATTGATGATAAGCAATAGAAGTTAATTAGAACAATTATTTGTCTAATAATATCATTTCACCCAGAGGATGAGAAAAGCGGGTTGTATTTTGGCTGCATTGAAATCTGGTCTTGTGGGGGTTAATAGGCCTCTCGTATGGTGGCTAGCTAGGCTGCAACATGTTTGATGCGACAACAATTTAGACATTTAGCATTAAGTCATCAACACAAAAAGTAGGCTGCCGCAAAAGGAGAAGCATGATCAGCTAGCTAGCTAGCTGTTTGGTGTAAATTATCCTTTCCCTCACCCCCCCAAATCAAAGATTGTATTACTTAGCTACCGAATGTCAAATCGGTTCAACAATAACAGCGTTAAACTTAAAAGCTCTTATATATTATAATCTTTAAACTAAAATTTTTAATTATTAGGCTCATTTTACAAAAGCAAGTTTGATTTATCGATAAAACTGATTGAAAAAATTTCAGTTTAAAATAATTTTTTTATTATGTTTTTTTCAACAAAATTTAAATTTTATAATATTTTTTTTAAATTGACAGTTTAAATCGGTAATCTAAACATTACATTAATCTCCCTAGTTAAGGAGTTTGAGAAAGTTGAGTTAAAAAGACAAAAACATGAGAGATATTTCTATCTATGCATGCTTTTATTAAATGACTCTGTTGATATACATAATCAAATACATATATTATAATTAATAAAAAAATTTTATTAATTTTTTAAGGCTTCTTAATTTTTAACATAAAAATAACAAATTAATGCATATATTTTTTGTATATACCTTTTTTTAAGGATAATTTTATCCTTTTTGTGTAATTGCACTATATAGCATAGTTTTAATTTTAAGTAAGTAAACAATATATTTTTAAAATGTTTAAGTACATAGGTCAAACTGTTATAAAATTTTAAAATTACTCTCATATTCTTCATCTCCCTCAAAGAACCCTAAAACACTTTCTTTTTCCTCTTTACCCTTTTCTCCTTTTTTCTCTCTCCTAACTCCGACGATGACTCTGGCGACGAAGTTGCTCCTTGCGCAACTCTAGTGACCTCTCCCTACATGACTCTGACAATCACTTTAATGACCTCGTGCGACTCTGGTGTTTTCCTCCGTGACTCCAACGTCTCCCTCCACAACTCCGGTGCTTCCCTCCATGACTCCAGCACTTGCTCTTGGCGTGATGCATCACAAAGACGGTGCAAGCATCTTGTCGCCAATGTTGTCACAAGAATAGTCGATGTAGAGGTGTCAAAATAGTCGTGCCATGCCAGCTGAGCTCTTTTGACCCTAGGCCCATAATGGGCTTGTGTCGTGCCAAGCTCGACCTTCTACAGTAAATGGTCGTGCCTAAGGGGAAAACCTCGGGCCCAGCCCTGGCCCTTGAAAGGCCATGCCAGGCGGGGGCTTAGGCCCTATAGAGCCTAAGTAGGGCCGACCCTATAATTTTTAGTCTTTTAATTTCTATTTTTTTGTTTATTCTTAAAATAATAGATAAAAAATTAATAAGTATAAAATTATGAGACTATTAAGTATAAAGAAATATTTCTAAATTTATATAGAGTATTAAACGAAAGAAATTCTTATTTTTTTCAATGTGTGATTTAAGCAAGCTTATATTTAAATTTGTAATATATTTTATAAACATGATAAATATAGGTGAAAATTAAAAATCACACAAATAACTATCTAGTTGAGTAATTAATAGACTCTTATTTCTTCTAAAGAATATTAAACCTCAAAGAGCTCAAAATAAGGGTATTTTCTTGAACATCTAAAGGGCTAAGCTTGAAGGGCCTTTAGTGTGCCTTGGCTTGGCCAGGCCAATCACATGCCTGGGCAGCCCAGGCCCACATGCTGGCCCTACGCCTAGGGGTCAGGCCTAGCCCTTGCCCATCAAGCATGTTGTGGCAGCCTAGCTTGCTTGGGTTGGGATGGGCTGGGCTGAGCCGTGCCTCTTACTATTGTGAGCTGGGCCAGGCCGTTCATAGATGGCACGACCCATTTGACACCTCTATATCGAGGCAGCAGCTTGAAACACACAGCCCTTGTCGGCTCGACTCCATGCAACTCCTAACGATGAATTTGTACACCCTTCACTCGACTCCGATGTCATTGCTCTCTACGTTCGGCACCTTCACTTGAATCCGGCGAGACCTTTTCCTCCATTGCCATCACTGTTCACGTTAGAAAAGATGAAGAGGGAGAGAGGAGACATGTTGGGGAAAGAGAAAGAGAGAGTGAAAAAGGCATACTTGTATGCTAGGGTTTTCAATTTAGGTATTTTAGTCATTATATCATGTAATTAATGTAGATTTAAAATTAAATGGTCTCTTGCTAACCATACAAACATTTTAGTCTATAAATTTTTACTTAACTATCAATTAAGCCTATTTTCCTCTTTGTCCTTTTTTTATTCCGTTGATAGAGCAAATCTTTTTCTGTTTGATTAAATTTTAACGATTTAATTTATGGTAATGTTACTTTTGTACACTATTGTATGGTATGTTTAACATAGATGCTTATAAATTAGGCTTTTAAAATTTAACCAAATGGTTAATATAACTAATTCTACTAGTTAGGCAAAACAAAGGACCTTGACATAATTTTGCTTCTTCTTCTTCTACTTCTTTTTTATTTCTGTTTAAATTTTGAATTCTTGGTTGAGATAGAACTTCAATCTTTATCCCTTCCTTATTTCATGTGATCTAGCTGGCACTGGTGGCGTAAAAAGCCTATTAATCGGACAACCAGAGTAGTTGGGGTGGTAATTCCCCTGTAACCTCTTGCCATCCGCTCATTTGGGCGGCCAACACTGACCCCACAATTGGGCAGCCAACACTGCCAATTAGTGTGGGGACCTTAATCACTACTTAGTTTACTCATTATGCACAATAAAAAGTATCAATTAATTAATTGAATGTGATAAGTACTTGGGTTTTGTGGCTTTTTTTCTTTACCAATTTTGACTGTAGCACTTTTAACCTGTCCATTGCAACAAAACAGCTCGCAATTAATGATCATGTTCTTCGGCTAAAATAAAACCACGTGTTGCGTCAACACTGTGCCATTACTTTCCCTCCTTCATTAGTTTATCTGTTCTAACATAATACCCTCATTAACACGTGCCTCTTCTCTAATTAATCGTGTTTAGCGGTCAATAGAATCAAGATCGACTAATTATAACAATTAGCAATTATCACTTTTAGCTATGGCAAGCTAGTCATCATGAAGAATTGATAAAGAATATTTTTGATTTAGGGAAAAGAATAGGAATCGTTGAGATGTAATCAAATTTTCATTAGTTTAATTACTGTTTTGTATTCACACTGATTATTATTTATTAGTGACTCAACCAACAAGATCAAGTGCCCTAATCCTGTTCCCTCTATGATACACAAAATATGAGTTTTAGTTCCTAGAATTATTATTATTATTATTATTATTTGCATATCATGTTTGACAAAACTCGGAGGTTGTGGAGAGATTAACCAATCGTAAAGAGGAAAGTGTCATGACCAAGTCTAAGCCGAGGACGTGTGTCTTGAGTCCACTGGTCAAAAAGATTTGTAGAAATAATGCCTAAAAAACCTAATCCAATATTATTTCTTGACTAGGTTTTGTACCGCACATATATATTAATGTGATTTTAGTTGAAAAGGATTGAGATCTTGGATAATCACCTTATTAGTAGATAGACACCTTGAGAGGAAGCAATTGCATCCGTTGGAGCTTCCCTGCCCTACCCCATATATATATATAATATCAATACATGTATTGATATTATATATATATATATATATAAAATATCAATACATGTATATATATATATGTATTGTTACGGTTTTTTTTGTCCGTATACTATGTATATTCATACACATGTATAAATGACATTATAAGAAGAAAAGTAAACGGAAGGTAGCTGTTCTGATGGCATCATCAAAGTAGAGCTCTTTTTTTTTTTTTTTTTTTTTTTTTTTTATCTCAAATCAAGGGAATTTAGATCAAAGCTGTAATTAAGTTTGTGCGTACCAGAGTAGGGAGGACTAGCCACAAGATAAGTTCATGACTAATATGGATCGGCTTGTCAAGTATATATTCTGAATTTCTGATTCATCGCGCGCGCGCGCGCACACACACACACACAATATATATATATATATATATATATATATATAT
>CAMOHE010029178.1:48457-101290 GCA_946598075.1 Artocarpus hirsutus | reverse complement strand
AAAGAAAAGTGGTTGTGATTAAATTAATTAAGGTGTTGTCTTTATTTCTTGCGTCTATGTGAGGAATCAACTTTTTTCCGTTATTTAATCTTGGATAATATTATTTTATTTAATTAGGTGTCTTATTTTGTCGTACTGTTTGTTATTATTTTGCATGGCATTGATGCTTTTATGTTCTCCCTCTTTGGATTTATTGGGTTTTCTTTTGGTGACTGCTCTAATATCACTTTCAAGTTTCAATCATTCTCATAAAATATTTACTGAAAAATATTGCTGGGTCCCTGTTTTTGTCCCATAACATACGTTATCAATTGGACAGGTTACCAGAAAAACATTCTTAAAAATTATGTACTCCATTTCAATCATCCCATGGGCTATGAAAACATATGCAACTAACAACATTGATAATGTAATATGTTTACAATAGAATGCAGATTTAGCCCATCTCCAATTTTAGTCAACCACTATAAATCTAGTCCGTATTTTCTGTTTTTTTTTTTATTTTTTCTTCTCAATTTTTTCGTTGCTCATTTATATAATAGAGATTAGGATCTTTAATTCCTACCAAACATTGCTTCTATAGCATTTGTTTTTTTGCTTTAAAAATTCTACTCAATTGATTTATTTATTTGTATTTGATAACCCTGGTATAAAATATAATCAAAAGAATCTGGAGGAATCTTCTCAATTATTTGTCTAAGATAGCTCTAGGCTTTCTGAAACACAGTTAAATGTGTGGAGTGTACCTACCATGTTTTAGCTTGTTTTCAACAGATCAAGTGTTTGATTAATTTATGGATTTCTATGGTGAGTACTAAAACAATAATTTATTGGTAAATATCTATTTTTTAATTGTCAAATATAAGAAAAGAAGTGATTTAGACTAGATTAAATGGTCAAATACATAACCTTATTAACGGGGTCCGTACCGTAAAAGAACCCTCAAGTGTTTGCTAGCCTCGTTGAGTGCAAAAATTGTTACTTTTTTTTTCATAGAGACGTATAATAAATGGTAGCCTATTTATTTATTTATTGAGACTTAGAATAATCAGCACTTTTTATGATGGAGAAGTACAATATTTGGTGATGCATGATCACGCCGTTACTCTATTTCAACTTGACGTCGTACTTCACACCAACATAAGAGGCTTAAAACGACATGTGCTGCTGACAAATGAATTCTAGATAGAGGGAGAACTCGAGGAGTTGGAAAGCGGCAATGTAAATATCACACATTTGTGTGAAGTTTTTCTTTGTATACAAGCTCACATTGACACAAACACCGCAATTCTTTGAAAGAGCTGTGGTTTTTTAGAGGGAGAGATGGAAGAATGGAGAGGAGTCGGGGGAGATAGATGGGTGGAGAAAGATGGGTAATCTCTTATTTGGTTGGAATAAGAAGAGGAAGGAAGGGGAATGAACCCCTACCTTGTTAAGGATATAAACCAATCAAGTAATTGTTGTTTGAATTATGACAGCGATTTCTTATATTTATCATTTTTATCATGCGAAGTTTGGTTTGCAAAATACAAAGGAAACTAATAATAAAAAAAAAAAGGCTAGCAGGGAAATTAAAAGTTAAAGAGCACAAAAGAAACTAGTGTGTACACGATACGATTAATAAATGTGTCTAAAATACAAACATGAACACGACACGCTTATAAGTCGTGCAACACGACACGATTATTAGACAATTAAAAATAATTAATATTTAATTATTTTATTACATAATTTTTTTATGCTGTTAAAAAATTAATATTTAATTTTTTATTATATAATTTTTTTAAAAGCCAAAATAAATTAGTATAAATAATATAAAAAATATTTTTTTTTATTTTTATTATATAATTTTTTAAAAAACATAATGAATTAGTGTAAATAATATATTATTTTTTAATTATTAAATATTCTACTGCACCCTTACTTGGGGTTTTCATTTTTTCCTCGTGAAAGGAAAAATGCTTTGAAGCCATCGCTGGCGTAGACAGCAAAACGAAGGCTTATATGGGAGAGGAATTGGGAGACATGACATCAAGCAAAAACTTATAATAAATATAATAAAAGCTCTTTATGTTCACCAAGTGGCAAGTTAGTGTACGGGTGGTAGGCATAAGGAATGCACCTTTGGGTGCAAGGTTCAAAACCAAGCACATGCAAATTTTTTTATTTCCGTGTGGATGCAAGAGAGGGGTCTCACAAAAATCGTAAATGTGATGGCCTTTTTTTATTTTTTTTCCTTATGGTTTGGTTATTTTTTTCAATGAAACATAATAATAATAATAATAACAACAACAAAAAAAACTTTGTCAAAAAAGTTTCAAAAAAACACCATCACTTTTTGAGGGGGTGGCAACCCCTAAAAGAAATAGGAAAACATTTGAGAAAAAAATTTTTAAAAATGTTTTTTTTTTAATTATTGAAAATATATATTCTCAGCAAAATATGCATGATTCATGATTTATTTTTCAACAAAAGCATGACGGAGAAATTCGATTCATCCCTAGAGTTGAATACCTCATTTAGGATACACCAGTATTTTAAGTTTAAACGTGCTATAAACGCGTGGTACGTGTCGTGTCGTGTTGACACATTTATTGCGTGCTTAATTAAGCGTGTTAAACGTGCTAGCACTAATTCAACACGTTTATTTTTGTGTTATTCATGCCAACCCATTTATGGTCCAATTAATATACGTGCGTGTCAAACCCGTTTATCTCGTATCGTGTCATCGTGTCGTGTTTAAAATTGTCAGCTCTATATATATACATTTATATATATATATATATATATATATATATATCTATGATTTCATCCATTCAAAAAAAGCCTTGAAATTCTTGCCAGAGCTACCCCCTTCTTTGACACTATTCTCGGCCATTTCCTTGAGCTCCAAAGCCCTTCCTTTAATTTCCTCATCACCCCTCACTCTCTCCACCTTATTCTTTATCTCATCTCTAGTGATGACCCCCTTTTCATCTCTGTCAAACCCCAACCCAACTCTCCAAACATCACAAACATAACTTTGGTTGACGAACTGGCTGGCAAGGTAAGGCCAACACAAGAAAGGAACCCCATTGCTCACACCTTCAATAGTCGAGTTCCACCCACAATGGCGCACAAAACAACCAAATGAAGGGTGACTCAATACCTTCTGTGTGGTGCCCACCTCGCAATGATCCCTCTATTAGCCACTCTTTGGAGAAACCCATCCGGGAAATCACTGTTATTAGTTCTCACAACCCACAAAAATGGCATGTTGGAGAGTTCTAGCGCAAACGCCAGTTCCTCGAACTCTTTTGGGTCTAATATTATGAAACTCCCCAAGGCGCTATATATGACTGATTTTGGTGGATGTTGGTCAAGCCATTTAAGAAAACTACCAGTACTATTATTACTTGAGTGGGCCACATCTGTCACATTATAGCTTGAGAGAAGTGGGCCAATGGGTAGGGCTTGGGGAGCGACCTTAAAAGCTGCAGTTTCGAGCCCATTGATTGAATTGCAGAGTAACCAGTCGATTTCCTTCAAAGACTTTTTTTTAACCATGAGCTGAAAGACATTCTTTTGCATGTCTGTGTTGCCTTGGCAAGCCAACATAAGGTTTGATGTATTCATGGAGGGCATTTCTGGTGATAGCTTGATTAGATGCTTCTTGGCCAGAGTTCCTGTGAAGAAAAATCTTATTTTTAATTTGAAATTGTGTTCTGTTGTTTCATATATATAACTAGGGTTTATTGCCAAAGATAGGGCTTTGAGTTCAGTTTTGATTGCAATTAGAAACTACATGTCGCATATGATACAAAAAGGTGAAGTTTGTAGGTACCGAAACAAATATATATATTTTTTTTTCAGATGTTGAATAAAAAGGCCATCAAAAGAGCTATGCCATGTTTGTTTTATAAAGTCGAAGCAAAAGATTTTGGCTAAAACCTTTTTTGCTATAGCGGTTTTTTTTTTTCTTTCATAAAATTTGTAAACAAATTTAAATTTTTGTTCAAATTTCTAAACCAAACATACCATAATAATTAAGAAATTTCTCCAGTTGGTATTGAAAAAACAACCTATTAGTAGGTATCTATTTTTCAACCGTTAAATCTCTTAAAAAGTGAGTTTGATCATAATTGACCATATAAAAACGAACAATACTAAGTGGAATGACTACTGGAGAAAGACCCAAATAAGTAATAAAGAATAGACCGAAAAGAAAAAGATTAGAAGTTTGATCTCACCATCTTCGTTAATGATTCCTTCAGCTATCAGCTTGGGCATGCTAAGTCCTTGGACCAAAGTGGCAGCTGCAGCAGGCCAGACAGCAACTTTCTTGATCCCTTTCCTCTCAGCAACATACCCAAGAGTTTGATCAGCAACCACACAATTTATCATCTGATGATCCCCACTAATGTTAATCTGTTCAATAAGTTCATCTACTTTCCCAGGCATGATCTTCAAGACTGACTCAAACAATTTCCCTGGCATCTTCCTTGTCTCCTCTAACGACAACCCATCTTTGATCATCACTATATGAATCTGATCCACCATATTTATGTCCTTTGTTGCCACTATGTTTTTCACTTTCTCATGAGTAAACTCGGTGGTCACAAATGTGGCATTTAAGCCCTCATTAACTAGGCGTTGGGAAAGTTCCAATAGAGGAATAAAATGTCCCTCTGCCGGATACGGTACTAACAAAACATGTGGTTTGCCCATTTCTGATCACTTTTTTTCTGATACACTTTAATTCGGGAAATTAATATATATATATATATATATGCATATTTAGTGGGGATCTAATCTAATTGGAAGAAAAGAGCTTGTGATTCATGCTTGTTGATATTTTTATTGGGTATTCTTTTTTGATGGCTGCTCTCATGTCACTTTAGTGTTCAACCATTCTCATTAAATATTTGCTGAAAATGTTAATGGGCTCTTTTATGTAGACATAAAATATATTATCGATTGGACATGTTACCAACCCGACATTCTTTCTTAACAATTATGCTCTCCATTTCAACCACCCCGTGAGCCATAAGGACATTTGCATTGGCTCATTAACAGCCTTGATTACGGTATGCATTTTTTTTCTTAACAAAAACAAAAAAAGATTACACAATTTTTCCATTGACCGCAATTCAGCGTAGGCATTCTATATGTAATTCTTGTAAATTATAAACGATTCTCAGAGCAATAGTTTTTTTGTAGAGAAAACAAGAGAGAAACTGAAATAGACATTTTTTGAAATTGGACTGTACCTTGTACTTTTCGCTACGATGATAGCGGTAACTAAAATAGCTCTCACTTGAGAGTCAATCACTACAATTCACGTGTGTTTGCTCTGTCAATTTTTTTGCTCTTGAATTAATAGGTGTTGGGGTTTTAGTTCTCAACAAACCTTGCTTCTACGGCATTTTTTTGCCTTAAAAATATACTTAATTTGATTTATTTATTTGTGAATGATGTGTGTGGTCTAAAAAAAAAAAATCAAAATAATCCGGATAAAAAAATGCCTTGAGAAATCTTCTCAATTATTTGTCTATGATGAGCATGGACTTAAACACAACTAGAATTATGGATAGTATCTATCACGTTTTAAGATATTTGAAAGAGTAGTTAAAATTAAAAATATTAGTTTAAAAGTTATGTTATGTGAAAGTTATATGTTGTATTTTTTTTTTTTGTTTTTTATTAAAACAGATAAAATGTTTACGCGGTCTATTAGTTGGAACTTGCTGAACAGAGGTTTAGTTTCTTTTCCACAGACGAGTTTGCTAGTTCCTAAAAATACAATAATTGGTTTTTTTTTATGGAGACGTACAATAAGGGGCAGCTTTTAATTTATTTTTATGAAGTGGTACAATAATTGGTACTTTTTTTTATAGAAGAAGTACAAGAATTTATTTTTTTGGTAAATGAAGAAGTACAATAATTGGTATCACATGATCACATTCAGATCGTTACGCTACTTTAGAATTTCAACTTGACCTAGCACTCCACACCAGCACGATAGATCATCGTGTACTAAATTTGGTTCAGCTTTACATGTACAAAACACCTTTAAAAATTTCAATACAGATGCACAATTGTAGCCATAGGGCCGTATAGGCGTAAAACAACATGTGATGCTGACAAACGACACTTGTTAATTAAATTCTAGATAGAGGGAAAAACATTACATTGAAGAGGTTTGGAGATTGATATGCAAAGGAGCACTGAAGATTATTAGAGTGCTTAGAAAGTGAGTTGAAATTGAGAATTAGAATTAAAAATATTGTAACATTTGAGAGCTTTACGTTGTAGTATACTTCTGCTTTACACTGTAGCATATAAAAGTTTTACAATGTTTCAGTTGAAATTAATAAGTTAAAACTGAATTTATCAAATACCACCTATATGGGTTCACCTTGTGGCATCGTTGAAGAATCAGTGGTACCACGATAGGCCAACAAACAACCATAAAATATCATGCTAGGCTACCAACGATTTTAGGACAATTGCAAAGTATCACAATAGGATACCTGGCCGTCACCGACTAGGAAACGTCACTTGCCATAATTTTTAGCGTCAGGGAGAAATGTCTTTAAGTATCATGACAGGATAGGGCAATCGGTATCAGCTGTTGTTGGTCGCCAAAATTTTTAGTATCGTGGCAAAATATCTCTAAACATCATGGTAGGATATCGACGACTTAACATGTAGTATAAATGATAATATGACACATTTTTTTCTAAATGTGACATGAATAAGCACAACTTTGAGAAGTATGACATAACATATTATTTTCTCCAAGTACAATAGTAGGATATGGACAGTCACTAATTGTTGAAATTTTTAGTATTATGGTGGGATATGTCAAGTATCATGGTAGGACACCGATGGTCATCAGTGACTAGGTATCTTATCATGATAGTATTAGGGATATATTTGGTATTCTAAATGTAGTGGCGTGAATTACCTACAATTTTCCTTTTTTCATAGTATATATTAATCCAAGGCATAGATATGTTACATACATGTGTCATTTAATAAAAGAGCCCAAAAGAAATACGAGATGTTTTATTCGGCAAGAAAAGTCCTGCCGATTCAGAAAAGAGAGTTCCGTGTGCACAACAAACAAATGTTTCCACGACAGTTTTGCATGGCTTTGATTATTCACTGCCAAGATTAGAGAACAGGTTTGTATGGCTTTGAATTGATTATTGATCACCAAGATTAGAGCAACAATATTTTGCAAGTAATAAGGTTCCCCTATCTTTCTACCAAAAAAAGGTGACCTATCTTGTATATATGGATATCTCCTTTGGTTGTATTGATTATTCGTCCCCAAGATTTGTGTTGCATCACACCCAAATCTCTCTCTCTCTCTCTCTCTCTCTCTCTCTCTATATATATATATATATATATATATATATATATATATATATCTCAAGCGTTTGTGCATGCAATATCTCAATACTCATTCATAGTAAACATGCATGAATATGAATGCGGTCTTGGAGGCAATTGTGCCAAAACAGCAAGTCTTAATTTCCGTGAAAAGATTAAACAAAGATTTTAATTCATCACCATATTAATAGGTTTCTAGAGCAAAAGATAGAGTTACAAACTTATTGATTTAGTCGACTTTGAAGTCCGGATATGGTTATCGGTCTTTGAGAGATGATGATATCAATATAATTTAGTGCCTGTTGAGAGGAGCAATGAGTTTACTCATCAGCCTCTTCACGCTATTATCATTTTCTTTTGAGTCGAATGTTTTTGTGCAGTTCCAGTGATTGTTACTGTAAGGTATGATTTCAAATCTTTACTCATGCTATAATTAGAAGATAGATTATAAATACCACCTAAGGTTTGTGGTTTAGTGGTTAGGATACTTTGTTAGACATCTCTACTTCATCCATCAAGGTTCGAGTCCTGTAGCCATTTCGTAAGGCCCCCGCTACAGCGTTGGCTATTGAAGCATTGGGTTGGTGAGGCAAGTAGAGACTTTGGATCGACGAAGCTGAGAAACTAGCATAAGGTTCTGATTGCACCTTCTATGGCCTGAGATTGCCTAACACGCTTAAGGGGATGGGAGCGGGATGGAGACCACCTGATCCCTTTTTCTTTGAGCGAAAAAAAAGAAGACAGATTATAGATTTTGGGTGAAATTGATTGCCCTTGCAAACAGAAGGAACAATCTTTTCACAATTGGACCAAGCCAAATTTCAATCAAATTATGGATGAAAGTAAATTGTCTATTCTCCTGCACTACGGAAAATATCCATC
Organism: Artocarpus hirsutus; assembly: GCA_946598075.1. Lineage (NCBI taxonomy): Eukaryota > Viridiplantae > Streptophyta > Magnoliopsida > Rosales > Moraceae > Artocarpus > Artocarpus hirsutus. Next base: position 93,028 of record CAMOHE010029178.1, on the reverse strand, counting down.
ATGTTGAGTTTTTAAACTTTGAGTGTATTTAAGAACATAGTTAAAACTATATAATTAGGACCAAAACACTTATCAATTGAGAGTTTTACACAATAACAGTTAAGTTCTGACGACGTTGCCAACAAAGCCTTTATTTCTTTCATTTTAGCTCGGTAGAGTTTTATTTATTTACTTATTTATTTATTTATTTATTACTATTGTTTACTGTCTCGATGTCCAACCAAAAGAACCCACATATTGTCATGTGATATTAATAGGACAAGCATCACTAAATACATTGATGTGCAACCTTTTTTCTTTTTAAGCTCGACGCAATGGATTTAATTTGACAAGAAAAGCCACCCATGTAAAAACAAATAATGAATATCTCTTTAGGACCACAGGATGTTAGACCCCAACTTTATTTTCTTAAATCTCTCACAAAAGATGTAAAATGGAAGTCCACTAAGCATGAGTATCTTTGGACTGACTAGGACGACCTGGGCCCCATTTTGAATGGGGGGAAAACTAGTACAGGCTCACGTGGTGATGGTGGTAGAGAATTAGTATCATATGGAAAAATAAAAACACACATTAATGTTGTCAGCGATTCTGTTTAGAAAGACCCCTTTTGTTTGTCTGGTGTCCACCAATCAATCTTCCTCGTATACACAACCAAACCCCACAAGAAGCTGTCACTTTTTTATGTAAAAAGAATAGGGATTGTTTTTGTTTCTTTGTTCTTTATTCTTCTACTGGATCAGAAAAGATTTTCTCTACCTTCTCTCTCACATCACTCTCCCAATCATGAATGGATCAGATACTGATACTGACATGGTGGACACTCTTATTAGGAGGATCACAAACTCTCTGACGTGTCAGTGTCCCTTTCAGTCATTTTTTTTATTTTTTATTTTTTTTTTAAAGCAAGAGTGGCAAAGACTAATGAAAAGTACTGAATATCCTTCCAAACGCTACCATACGTGCTTTTGTCATTCACAATAAAAGCCTTTCCTTGTCATTTTATACATCATGTAACGCCCCTTTTTGTGACATTTAAGGGACACAGAATCATTGTCTGCACCCATGTACTCTACAAAAAGAGAATAATAAAGTTGTCATAGAAGCCTCTACAACCTTTTTCACAGATTTCTTGCTCCCCAATACACCTAAAGTCAAAATAATAACTAGTACATTTGACCAAGGAGAATAAATGATTAACTAAAGAAGCTTCTAAAACCCCAATTTGTCTCTTCAAGAAAAGCACCTGTGGACTTGGGGGAAACAAGCATTATAAAAAACTAAATATTACAACTAAATGTACCTATTTACATATTTCGTGGCATAACTATTGCTTGCACTTTAAGACGCCAACTCCTCTGTTCACCAAGGATCCATGCAAAGTAAACCTGAAAAGGGGCAAATAGTAGAGGACGAAAAAGATATAGAAACAACAACACCACAGGTACTATATGCACCTATCTAAATTAGGCATACTAAATTAGACTTGTGAAAGCGGAGAGACATTCATACCAAGGATCCTCTTGCTATTTGAAAATATTACTTTGGGTACTACCTATCCTCCTTGGAATTTCATCAAAATATACAAGAAACAATATGTACTTTCTCAAAAATGACAACAATTGGCCTTCTTCAAAAATGAACTTAGCAGCCTCAGTCACTTGGGGCCGTATTTTCCCCGCATCCCATTCAATCCTCTTCTTTCTTGGATGCCAGCACGTTTATCAATGAAAAGAAATCATTGAGATGTTGACGAAATTTATAGATCGGAAAAGGATTTGGTTTGGAAGGGGACCAATCAATCGAGAATCACAGTGAAAGACATTGTACCCCCTCTGGCACATTGCTGGGCATTGGCAATCCAGTGACGTATCTCTGGGCAGCCACTCTCAGTGCAGCTGTGCCAGAGGAAGATGCAGTCCCGGAGACATCTGCTGCTCGGACATGGAACTTGGCAAAACGGTTGATAACAGAAACCTTTTCCAACTCCTCGCATTCCAGTCTCAAGTCTAAAATTGATGTTGCTTTGTCTAATCTGCATTGCCAAATTGAATGTTGTTAAAAGAATGTCCTAAAGTTAGAAGGGATTTGACTATTTGCTCACTGTTGCGTATAGCTTGTTGAGAAATATTCTTTGTGATAGGATTTTTGAGGGAGGATGTGCGTGATGAAAATTTTGATTCTATGAGCATACAAGTGTTATTTCCCTGTGGATATGGTAAGTAAAGGACTTCAAGTCTTAATAGTGCAGATGATCAATCCAGAATTCCATCTTATTCTTCTCTTCCTCCCTCTTGTTATTGTCTGCATTATTAATTTTTGTTTGTTTGTTTGCTTTAGACAAACAACTTAACTAAGCCTTATTCCAATTTCCAACTACAGTTCGAACTTGTTCAATTAACATCAAACACTCAACCCTACAACATATGATAAACTGAGGTTGTCAAGAACGTCAAAGTTATTTCATACCTTAGCAAGTCACATTCCAATTTCTTTGATCTCCAGGCGAAATCTTCAAGAGCTTTTGAAAAATGTTCAGCGTCAGTGCTCTTTGTAACTTTGAGCTCCTCCGAAATCCTGAACAAATTTTACGGACCACTTATGTTTCATAGGGCTTAATCCTCAAGCTTAATACACATTATCTTGAAATACAAACTATCAAGCTTTTCAACACTCAAAAACTAAACTCTCTTGCACTCATTTGAAAAAACATAAAAGAAACACTTACATGTTACCACTGATCAGTGGCTTGCACATCTCATTTCTTTCGCCATGGGCAAGGCTGCATGCATCCCCCAGTGATAATCTGGCAACATAGCATACCACACTGTCATAATGAGAAGCAGCATTTGCTCTTAAAAGAGGTGCTGGTGCAGGACAAAGCAGTTGCTGCATAAGCTGTGTTGTCGAGGTAAGCCTTCTCTTTATTTGAACAGCATCATCCACCTGTTAACAAAGATGGGAAGTTTTAATCTTTCCTGGACCTCAGTTTCTACATGAAGAAGAATGAGTGAGTTGCATGGCTCAATTAACTAGGATCCCACCTTCTCAATCAACCGGTTTGAGGCTTGTGCCCAGTCTAGTTCCGCAATGCTGCAGGGGAAAACAATTCAAAAAAAAAAAGATCAGAAAAAGAAAATAATTACTTGCATCTAAAGACAAATTAACACAAAAGTGAATAATGGGCACCAATGAAATACCTAATATCCTGAAACCTGCTGAAGCCTTCTGTCACTTCTTTGTGCCATGGTATATGTTCAGATGTCATAGTTTTACGTTTCTTTGGTCTCAAGGTAGCCACACTTTGGCCAATGACATCTGAAGGTAGCATGCAAGAAGCTGAAAAGGGTTCACTTGAAACAGTGGCGGTCGCAGCACTTGGCAAAACTCTGGCATTCTGACCAGCATTAGCGACATCCAGTCGCTCCAAAGAAGACTGAATATCAAAGTTCTGAGAAGGCTTCAAAACTGAGAACTGTACTCCCGCATTCCCTGCAAGCTTTCCTTCATATACTGGAGGTACCTGTCCATTTCTTAAAGTCCCATACTGCTTAAACCAGGATGGTACCATCTTTACATTAGCCAGAGGATTTTCCACGTGCTCAGATACTGCATCACTGCCACTAGGTTGATTACTAAAATCAGTGTGACTAAATGAAGAAGCTTCTTGAGGCATATCTTGGGGTGCAGGTTGTGATGAAGCTTCTACCCTCGGCTCTTCTCTTGCTTCTGGGAGGAAGCTCGGCATGTTGTTATCTCGAGATGATAATGAGCTAAGATGTGATGTGGAATTTAGTCCGTCATCCTTGGAGTTTCTTGATGTTGTATTCAGTTCATATGCTGACCGCTGTCCCACTATACCACTGACCTTCTGTAAATTTATAACCCCCCTACTTTGGTCAGTTGCTGCATTCTTCATTGCCTGAACTTGGTGCAGAAGGGAGTAGTTTTGACGAAAACCATATGATGGTTTTATGTAATGGTCAAAGGATTCATGACTTCTTTCAGACCCATTTGGGGGATGGTTATGACTGTAACGTAATCTGTCGAGATGTTGCTGGTAGGAATTAGCTACAAATGAGCTAGATGCCAAAGCATTTTTATCTGAGATATTCCTTGCCCCCGCCTGCGATGCATTAGCCATTCCAGATGACATTAGATTCTGCAGCCCTTCTTTTCTTGACTGGTCTTCATCAAGGATAGAGCCCTGGGAATTTATGGAGCCTGCACCTAAGTCTGATTGCTCATATCCAGCTTTCAGAGAATCTTGATCATTTAGTTCCTGTTGGGTCAATGATGTGCTCTCCACACTATTTCTTGAAAGTTCCATGGAAGGAACCTTACAAGGTTCCATGCCAGAGAGAAGATGCTGCGTACTTGTCCATAGACTCGGTGGCCTTGCCGAAAACCCACCCTGTTGTGGCATGCTGACAGGAGGCTGGGAGGTCGTAATAGCCTCCAAATCTGGATATTGTTGACCACAAAGGTCGGCACGTATCTGTTGGGAAGCATCTTCAGATGAAACAAGCTTAAAAGATGGATATCTACTAGCTGTACCACGCAATGTTGCCTGAGGAGATGAACAAGACACAGGTCCATTTGACATAAGTTGCATTTGAAGTTGATTCCTGGTGGATGGAGGATTGGAAGGAGCTGCTGCGATAGAGCTTTGGTGTACGTACAAAGATGAGGACATCTTTGAGCGTTCTGAAGTACTAAATTTATTATCCCAGCTCTCTCTTGAAGATAATTCATTTGAAGCCGGCAATGACTGAAATGATGGAGTTAACTGGGTCTGATTTTTCTCCCCTAGATTAGAATGCCCTTGCCTTAAATTGAGGTGACTTGCAGTTTGTGGCAAACCTTGAGCAATGAGAATGTTTGAATTTTCCAGCTGTTGAGATGGGGGAGACAACCTCAGAGCAAACCCTTGAGAAATAGAAGATTGGTTGTGCATTTGAGCAATGGGTGCCTGTGCATTTCCTGCCTCGGCTACCTCGTGCAGCGGACTAAAGCTGGTGGAGCCAAAATGGGACATTGTGGTATTTTCCTTTGATTGATCAGCCTTGGGAAGAAGCCCAAGCATATCATGACTGCCATGGTTAAGTTGGTCAAAGATTTTGCAAGACAAAATAGAAGCAAAACAAATGTATCATGAGAAGGTTTTAAAAAAATGAAAATAAGAATACAAAAGGGAAAAAAAAAAGAGCACACAAATTATAAGCACATGATTGAACCAAGGCTTGTCTGGGAAAGCAGTGTCATGCTCTTTAGTGTGCCTTACAGTTACTATAATAGCAAAACGTCCATTCTACAAAATGTCTTAAACTAACTACCTTGTTTGAGCATTTATATTTGAGCGAATTGAATCAACTAATCTGTGAAAGGATGCAGATATATCAAGATTACGTCCAGACAACTCCTCTGATGCTCTTAAATCTCTTTGAAGATAAGGTAAACGCCCCTGCAATAGAGAATTTAAATCACAAAATAAGGTCTACAACTATGATCACTATAAAACTCATCAAAGAGGAAAAGAAAACTGCTAATCACCTTGTCCAAGCTAAAAGCGTTGTTAGAAACATCACCCATAAACTTGAGCTGCCCCAGATGTCCTTGTTTATGGGAGTTGTCCTTTGGAGAGCGGTTCTGTTGCTGCCCGTATGCTTCAACAGGTCTATCAGAGTTCTGCATAACATTAGTAATGTTGCTCATCTGATATGTTTTTACTCCTGTGTTGTTATTCTCTTCATTGTTCATAGATATTTTAACTTGTCTCATGTCTTCCTGACTTGTTTCCTGACGAGCCTTATTAATGCATGAAGCAGGAAGGGCAGCAAAGTTGAACAGCTGTGCGTTTTCTCTGTTTAGCAGATTACTTTCTGTATCGGATTCTGCTTGGGCCAAACCTCCAGTGAATCTTGAAAATGAATCACCACCAGTCTTCCATGGAAAACCATAAGAGTCATTTTTCTTGTACATGGCTCCATTAACATGACCTGTCCAACAATCACCCACAGTGTTTTCATCAGAAGTGACGAAAATAAAAGCAACGCCACTGAATGATCTGCGTGTAAATACTTACCTTCTGGTATGCTAATCGGTTCACTAACAATATCACATGAAGCTATTCTCTCCTGATGTGCATTATTTTCTGCAAGCTTGTTAGTTGGAGAAGCCCATGAATTGTCCAAGTGCAATGATCGTTGAACCTGCTCACTTCCTTCCATAGGTAATGGAGGTTGAGGGTTACAGTCCAACCACTCACTTGTGTCTTTGGGAAACTTCTGAATAGATTCATGCGAGTCATCCTGGTGAAGATCTCTCTGCTTGGTCATGAATGTGGTGCCTGTTGGATGAAAGCCAGGGAAGCTAGAATTAACGCTAGAATCGTTAAGCATTGACAAAGGTTTCAAAACCAAGGATGAGTCGCTATGCAGGTTGTTATCAGCCCAATCTCTTTGTTGCTTCTCATTGTCCAAGATGTTTGGAGTCTGATTATCAGTCGAAAGGTCCGTATTCTGAAATGTCAATCCACTCCACTCCTCTTGCATTCCAGTATCGCTACTTGATGCTTCTGCAACAGCAGACTGCATAAGAGCACTCCAGCTCCCACTTTGGAGAGAAGGAAATGCATTTAATTCTCTTTCTTCCAAAGCATTGCGAAAGCCACCAGTAACCACGTCAAAACGCCCACCAAAGGGAGCATTCCAGGCGTCATCATCCGCATTATACAAAATTTTCTCTTCCATTGGATCTAGGGAAACCAAATCCTGTGAAGGGGCATGCTGCATTGTTTTTTGCTGCAAAACTCCTGGCCAATCAGCTGGTTCTTGCTTTGCACTAAGTTCCTGCAATGGAGCATTTGCTTGTAGGGAAGTCCCCAGTACAGAGTTTCCCAATGTAGCACCACCATAACCCTGAAGAGGAACGTGCCCAAACATATTTTTACTCTGAAGTCCATGTTTGGGCATAAAAGCCCCTTGGGACAAGTAGACCTGGTCAGGAGAAAAATTATATTGATCACCTAGAAAGAGATTGCTGGCTCCCATCGATTGCATAACAGGATTTTGTATTTGGCCACCAACCTTGTTCAACAAATTGGAAGAATCATGTGGCATCCCCTGAACATTGGGAAAATGGCTCATAGTGCCTCTTGCATTAGCAACAGGAGTACCATACAATGAGACATCAAACTGCTGAGAAACCAGAGGCATAGAGCGCAATGTCTGACCTTGCTCTTGCACAAAAACAGATCTGTTAGATATACCTTGAGGTGCAGGAGATGCACCACGCTGCACCCTGTTCATAAACATTTGTGATGCATCATTCACGGGTGTTCCATTGATGAGGGTCGGATACTGAACTCGATAACCCTGCTTCGAGAGTGAAGAGTGCTGACTTAGTTGCCTGGAATCACTGAATTGCTGTAGCTGCTGCTGCTTCTGAAGTTCTTGTAGCTGTTTGAACATTATGTGTTGCTGTAACAACTGCATGTCACTGTAACCAGACTGCTGCATTGAGGTAGGTTGTGAAACACCAAGTTGCTGGCCGCTCACAAGTTGCTGTCCTCCAAAAAAGTTAAACTCAGTGGAAGCATCAGTCATCTCTGACCTTTCTGAATTAGTTGTCAGGGTGGGACTGTCGCCTGGAGCATATTCTTGCTGAGATTTAAAGACAGATAAGCCCCCCAGCGCTAAATCATGTGGAATAAGACCTCTATTCTCACCCAAAAACTCCAACTCGGTCCACCTTTCCTGGAAACTCTGATGTCCGAGCATAAAGCCATTTGTATTAGATAAGTCAGGTTTTCGAGTCAATTGTCCATGGTCCTCATCAAATGCACCAAAAGATTGACTTCCATTTCCTCCCAAAGAATCTGCAAACATAGAAAAATTAGGGGTTTCAGAAAGTGTAAAAAAAATCTCAAAACTGCCATGAAGCAGCCATTAGAAAGGACAAAGAGAGATTCCTTCTTTTTCCACACTGCAAGGATACCGGCAGAAAGATAACATGTCTTAAATAACAGTGTTAAGTACAAAGCAGCTTATAGAACTAAAAAGAGGCCTCTAGAAGGCATTATAACCACGAGCAGTAAACTTGGTACAAACCTAATTGTTGGACAGTATAGTTCTTCAGATTGAAGCTCAGAGGTTCACTGATCCGTCTCTGTCTTTCAACCCACTGGTTATGAATAAGCACGGGCCAGCTGTCATCAACAGCTTGAGATTGATGGTGACCCTCTGAAAAGTTTTCTGGCTCATAAAGAATGCGGATCCTTTCTTCAATTTCGTTGCCAGGCATTAAATATCCAAATACAACACTATTTCAAGATGCTTGTTTTAGCTGAAAATGCTACGCCCGTGGAGAATATCATTCTGAACCGAACCACTTCATTGTCACATTCACGCTTGATTACAGACTTGGTGTGCTTAACGTGCAATTCGTAAAACAAGTTTACTCCCGAATGGCACACAATTTCTTTCTTAGCATAACTCTAAAATCACCTACATAAAAATGTTTTAATAGACAAGTGAGATTGGAAAAGTAATACTAAATAATCATAACCAATATATTAAAGAACAGTGACAAATTGCAGTTATACAATACTCTAGTCTACTAAGCTTATTTCCATAATAAAACTCCTAAATTTATAGGCATGTCATAGAAAAAAATAATAATTTTTTTAAAAAGTTTTGACGGAGAACCATCATACAACATATAATGCTCGAGAAAAGACAGAGAGCTAACAGTATTTATATGCGAAAAATAAGTCCATATGGCTAGAGTTAAATGTCAAAATTCAAGTGGGCACATCTTGTAATAAGAAAAAAAATACATATAAAAATTATACAACATAAATTAGGGGGAACAAAGAAGGGACAGAGGCTTGTAAGACCAAGTTCAAAACTTCATGCGAGTGCCGAGAAATTCTCCATTTAATTCCAAGGAAAACTTAATTAGGAGGGAGAAAATAGAAAGTCAGAAATTAAGAAGTAGATTGAAGCTTTAAAAAAATCTAACTTTTCTTTTCTTCTCTCAAATAACTTTTATGAAAAAGACCCAAAAAATAAATTGTTTATAAGTTTCCCAAATTTTCAACTCCCAGCTAAGGACAATTAACAAGTCTTCCGATTCTTTGGAAGGATAAACAGAAAATGAGAGGCTTCAAAGCTAACCCAAAGGTAGAAAAATTTGGAAAATTTGAGATAATGTGAGCTCGAAATTTAGAGAAAGTACGAAAAAGAACCAACAAAATTCCCTCAGAGGCTACAATTAAGCTTCAACAAAGCAAAATTAAAGCTTACCAAAAAAAAACACAAAACTCAAAACTCAAAAAGACCAAACCTTCAAACCCTAAAAACCGGCACCAAACAAACACTCCAAAGCTCAATTCCTCAGAACCAAGAGAGAAATCGCCATAATTAAACACTCCAGAGCTAATTTGACCAGAATTAAAGCCCCGAAAAAAGCTCAAAACCTTACGAAACCAAAATTAATTACTCATCCTTACACCACAAGGAATCAGCTCAAAGGAGCAAAAAGGAGCTTCCTAAGTGGAATTGAAAGGGGAAAAATCAAAAGCAAGTGAGGATTGGTGCAGTTGGGGAAGAAGCTAGCTCACTATGTGATCTGAGCGCGGAGAGTGTGCTAGGGTTCTTCTTCAGGAGCGTGGAACTTACGGCGTCGTTTCTCTTCTGGCAAAACGATCAAAGCGTCTGGTATCTCTTTACAATTTATATATTACAATAAATACAATAATATATTTACCTTGAAAATTATATATAGTTTTTTTTTTTCCCTTAGAGCTTCAAAACGACGACGCAGAATGCTTCTGTCTGAGCTGAAAAACTCTCTCTTTCTCTCTCTAAAAAACCCCACTGCGCAGAGAAGGAAACTGAGAGAGAAAATATAAAAATGATTTTACAGACCACAGAAGAGAGAGAGGAGAGAGAAAAGCCGAAGATAAAGGCGTTGAAGTAAACAGTGCCTTGAAACATTATTAATGCATTTATAACGTGATAGACCGAAGAAATAAATATGCAAATAATAATAAAAGAAAAAAAAGAAATAGAAATGAGATACGGAAAAAGCTAGTGAAGTTCGGAGCCAAGCCTGAGGTTCGGGGTTTCCGCAGCAAGACATGGTGAGCGATGTTACGGTGTTTCTAGCGTGTATTTTTGTCGGCTCGTGATGGCGATATTCGGGTGGTGGACGGTTGTGATTAAAGGGAGACGTAAGCTAGGGCTTTTAAGGGAAAAAGCGAACGGGATATTCGGATTCCACGCGCCCTTGGACTTACGTACGAAGAGTGCGCTTTAGTTCGCTGGGTACTTTTTTGGAGCCTTGTTTTCTTTGTTTTTTATTTTCATATTTACGAGTCAATAAAAACAAGTTGGTTAGAATTCATGGTCCTAAACTAAACAACAGTAGAATATAAAAACTTTATTTTATAGTTTTTTTTTATTTTTTATTGTAACTGTTAATAGTTTTATATTATAATTAATTAAAATTAATTAGTTGTAACTAATATTAATTTTGGAGAAAAATACTGGGTATTTATTTGTTAGCTACAAGTTATATTTTTCTACAAAATCAGATTATAAAGCATTGAACATGGTTTTTATGTTTATCTCTTTATTTTTTGAATAAATGTGAAAAATGTTTGAATAGTGATGAAACTGAGATATATGTGTATTAGAATGAGATTAGATGATCCATGCAAGGTTTATGGACCTTGAGAACATGTTTTAAAAGCATTATAATTGGTTTGGAAAGGTTTGCACTCGATTTAAGTTTAGGAGCTCAAAACAGAGCACTTCTGGTTGCGACACCATGGTCGACAACAACTAGCAGTCAACCCCGCCACTACAAGACACACAGTCGTCCGCGAGTAGTGTACCCCGGTCGACCGCACTATACCAAAAAGTCTAGTTTCGAGTCACCCGAACTCTTTTTTTTTTTCAAATTAAATTCTAAGTGTGTTTTCACTTGTTTTACTAATCAAAAATTATTGTTGATATATTTTAAAATGTGTTTATTTATTATGTAAATCAATAAAGAATTATACTTAGGGAAGGCATACTAAGAAAACATGAAAATCGCATACTAATGTAATATGTCCAAGTTTTGACATTAATGAATTTAGTCTACACCTAAGGTTGCTCATTGTCCTTTGGAGCCAACCTTTAGCGAGACGGGATTAGTGGCGTGGACTTGTCGGTATTATAGATCGAGATAGGACTCAAAACCCTCCCTTGGTAGCCACGATTTTTATAAATATTTGGCCACTTCTTAAATTCTTGAATTCTTAAATGTTTTAAGAATTGAGTTACATATTAATCGCATTATTATCTTCAATCATTTTTGAAAGATGAATAATGCCTTTGGGCAACCTAAGGGGCTAGTCTTGAAACCCTATCTAGGTTACTACAGTAATAATTATATCAGGCTTTGCACATAGTAAATATTAATGTATGATTTTAGATAAATCACATAACATGAACGTTAAGCATAAAATTTATTTAATTATTCATTATTCTTCAAATTTTTTTGAATTATTTATTTTATTTTATAAATAATGTTTTAGAATTCAAGTCCTACTAAGTATTTTGCTCATATTTCTACTGTTTTACTTTTTTCCCTCTAGATGGTTCACAATATATAGCTGGGTATAGTGCTATTGTTTTACTCGCGGAGTTTGTGAATCGTTTAGTTATCTATTTTGTCAAGATATAATAATGAAACTTTAACCATGCTCTTTGGTGATGTTTTGTTGGACCATGATTTGGTTGTATTTCTTGTATGTATATCCTACGTGTACACCGTTGTGGGATCCGATAGAACCCAGACAGCATTTGACATATTTTAAGTTTTAAATTAAATTTGAGGTTAATTGAGTAATTCCTTTTGCCACGTTTAAACGTTACTGTCATTTGTATTTGAGTTTGACTTATCATATTCTTAAATTTTCTGAAGTGTTTTAAACTATAAGGAAAATTTCTAGCATTTAGAATTAATCTTAATTAACTATTTTAATTAAACTAACGCATTACCACCCAATTTGGGTGCATGACACTTGCTCCCAGCATGACGCCATTGCAAGATCGTGGTAGCCTCTCATCACTGACGCCATCACGAAGATCGTTGCCTGCTCGACTTCATGCAGCTCTCGACGTTGTCGCCCTTCATGCCCAGTCATTCAACTTCCCTTTCTTCCTTCACTCAATTGGCCGTTGTTCGATTTGCGTCAACATCAGCCTCAGCCTCACGATGATTGCATCATCAAGGCTCCCAACAACCGATCTGTGGCAGTTAAGGTTTTTTTGGGAGAGAAAAGGAGAAAGAATATAATAACAAGAAGAAATTCATTAATAAAACCTAATATTTAATTGGGTTTAATTAATAAATTTACTCTTAAAAATTGTAATTTTTGTAAAATTGTGATAATGTATAAATAAGCAGTATTACTTGAAAATTTCACTACGAACATGATGCAATATTAGATATTGTTAATACAGATTTTATGAGTTTAATTACTCAAAAAATTGTAAATAATATCTATAAAATGAATTTTATATCACAATTAATTATAAAATTGTGATACAAATGAATAGGTTATTAGAGTATAAATATGACATAAAGTCCACCAAAACCCTAACCCAATATGAAAAGGAGGCCGAAGCAGTATAAGTATACTGCTAAGTGAAAACGCAAATATGGAAAATGTTATGTTTGGCCTCCAAAAGTAAACCAAAGGTAAGTAAAATATGTTATACAGTCTAAGGATATGTTGTGCACTGATTTTCCCACTACAGTGTAAGAAAAATACTGTTTGGTAAAAAATTACACAGTGTAAATTTTTGGAGCCCATCAAGTGGACACCCATTAGAGTTTCATTGGGCCACATGCCATGAGAGGTGGCCCAATCACCTTATGCCACATTAGGTAGACTCATGGATTACTTAGTGAGTCACCTCATGGATAAGCATGCATTAAATGTGATTTTAGCCAAAAAAAAATCATTTTCTTCTTCCTCTAGCCCACGGTAGCCATTGAAGAGCTCTCCCAAAAATTTTCTCAAATCCAATTCTTTGCCAAATTAGCCCCAATCAAGTTCAAGAGGCAAAATTCAAGGAATTTCATCAAGTTTTAAGGTAAAAACCTAAACTCTTTTCAAGGTTTCTTAGGTTTTTTCTTGGGTGAAGGAAGGAAAGTTAATTCAATGTGTTTTTGCATGAAAATAATGTCTAGGAAGGAGTTTCAAAGAAGCTTTAGAAGGCTAGACGCACAAAGTGTTATTTGGGTAAGTTTTAATCTCTTAAAGTTTTGAAATTATGTGATTTTTATTTTGATTTTTATTCTTTCAAAGGTATGTGGGTTTTTAAGTAAATTTTTAGTTAAATTCCATAGACATATGAATTATGGCATGTTGATATTGTAAAAATTTAGGGTTTATTATGCAAAACGGTAGTTTATGTAAAAAAGGATTATTTTTGTAATTTTAATGCTAGTTTTGCAAAAATAGTGATTGGGCATGAAAATGACCTAGGCAAAGGTTGAATCTGATTATACAGTGGCTGGAAGGTAGTTTTGAAACAGATTTTTATAAAAATAACCCAAGGACCAAATTGTAAGAAAAAGTTTTCCCTCGACAAAATTAAAAAATGCCCATAAACACCCATGTTCAATGAGAATTTTGAAAAAGTTAAAACACGAAAGTTGTAGATATCGACGAAACTATTAAGTATTGTAGACAGTTTATCAAAAATCTCAACCATTTGTGAGAGTTTAATTTTACAAGAATTTGTTAAAATAGGAAAAAATTTTAAAAAGGAAAAAATGTCATTTTTTTCAAAGGATTTTGAATATGGTACTTTGAGCAAAAATGTTCCTCATGAAAAATAGAAAATTTTGATTTAAAAAGATTAATTTTAGTTTTGGGGGTAAAATTGTCAAAATTTTCAGTTAAGGGACAAAATTGTAAAGGTTTACTAAAATGCGGTATAGATGTAAAATAAGGAGATCCGACCCACTAAGGTATTATTTCAAAATTAGTATGCAACTATTTTCGTTAAAATAGCAAAATCGAGCTCAGGAAGTTAATAGGCCTACTGGAGGCAAAACTGTCATTTTTGTACTAGTAACTCAAACTACTCCGAAATGTTCCAAATGGGAAAAAGGGATGATTAAAGAGATTACCCCCCTTTGTTAGAGACGATAGGGTAGGGTAAGATAAGGGTAAGAGAACTCGTGATCATCGGAGTTGTGTATAGTTATACAGCTTGATTTATTAACTAACGAACGTTTTGCATTAAAACGTAGAGAAAATAGTGAAACTTGGCTAATAGCTTTATAATTAGCCAAACAGGATCCTAGAGAACTAGAAAACAAGGAACTGAGGTCAAAGTGTTCAGCACCTGAACCAAGTAAGTACCTAAGGTGTATACTTGTGTGTAAGTTATGATATGAGTATCTATAAGTATATTAATGTGTAGCTATGAGTATACAATTAAGTGCATGTGTGTATAATATGTCATATACTTGTGTGTATATAAAGTATGTACCTGTGCGTATCATGTTGTACAAGAGTATTTATGTTTTGTGTGTATAATATGTCATATACTTGTGTAGCTATGAGTATACAATTAAGTGCATGTGTGTATAATATGTCATATACCTGTGTGTATATAAAGTATGTACCTGTGCGTATCATGTTGTACAAGAGTATTTATGTTTTGTGTGTAACATTGATTATCACTTCATGCATGGTATGATAACCATAATAATTGGACTAGTAAATACATCACCAGAAATTAAGAAAAGTGTCGTACTGACTCCCGACTCAAGTGGAGTTTAAGAATATAGTATGGTCAGGGTGTCACGTAGACCTAAATGCGCAATAGTACGAACACTTGGGCCCTAGTTAAAGATAAGAAATGATAATGATAAAGAAGGTTTATAAGAAAGTATAACTAGATTATGCATTTTATTGAATGTGCATGTGGGCTATATGGGACTTACTCGACGTAAGCTCACTAAGTATTTTATGCTGTAGGTATTTCGACAAAGAAGTTAGAATAATTTCATAGTTGAGCTGGTGGAAGGATGAGTAATGTACAAAACAGGTATGGATACCGCTATAGTTTGTTTCCGCTGTAATATATTTTAAGTTATTTTGAAATGTGTTGTATAAAAGTTAAAACATAGCTAAGTAAGACAGAACATTTCTCGAGAATATTTGGCAAACAATATTTTAAAAAGAAAGTTTGTATATGTAAATATATGTTTGTAATTAAAAAGTTGTTAAAATCAGTATATGTAAAATATTTATAAAAAAAATTCCTAAGTTATCGCTTATATGTAAGTAAGAAAAAGATTTATCACAACTTAAAAAAGGCAAATTATGACAAAGAATGAGGTAGAGGTGAGAGAAATGAGAGCTTAGGGTTTTGATTGTATTTGAAATTTTAAAAGAAGTGTAAATCAAAATTTACATTTAAATATGCTATTTTGTTTCTTTTTTTTAACGTTGGCCTATTAATTTTGATTCACATCTCATTTTGGCCTATTAACCTCATTTTTCCTAATACATGTTGCGTCACTTTCCTAATCGTAAAAAAAGAGAGAGAAAGCATAAATCATTTGAGTTCAAGTAAAAATTTCAGGTCTGTCCAAAACCAAATTTCCAAGCATCATCGAATATAATTGTATTTGGCCTGAAATTATATGTTACTACAACACATACATGAAATGTGTACAGTGAATAGACCGAAAAAAGACACCTAGAAGAACATCACAAAATACTTTCTTTCTTTCTTTATTTTTTCCAATACGTACTCAATTTTGCATCATAATGCGGTTTCCAACTTGCAAATGCTGTGCATCATTAACCAGTGATGAGATTTATATGATATTATAATACACTTAGCAAAGAAGGTGAAGGCCTCATCTTTGCTTATATAGCAGACTATTGTCTTAACCACAGCCGATAATCTGTTCCTTTATCAACAAACTTTTGCCAGCTCCCATCTAAATTATTTTCCTTTGATGGATTCCAATCAAAATGCCCAAGCTTCACCACCAGAGTCTCACCAATCTGTGCAACATACCCTTCATTGTTTGCATGGTATATCTTCACAGAGCTCCTGCAATGGATCCCGGCCCTCCTTTGAGCTTCTATAAGCTCGGTGATGATGTTGCGGATGCCAAAATCATAGAAATGATCGTAGAATATCACTGGCTGCAAAAGGAAATAGGGAATTTAAAGCTCGCCAAAAATCATTGAATCATCTTCAATCGTGAATCCAAGTGTCAAAAAATGCATATAGCCCTTCAATCTTTTAGTTGGTCTCAAGTTCAGCCATATGTGGAGTTTTCATGGAACTGCTAAGTAGCAATATAGAAACTGGGATTAAGAACTTACAGTTCCAGGATGGGTCAAGATATAGGCATATCCATGTGCAAGCTTATCTCGTGGAAATGGCCAATGACCCTGGAATCAAAACAGATTGGTTTAGTCTATTTCCGTTGGTTCAAGCTTTTATCAGTTGTCAACCTGAGTTTAAACAGATCACAAATGGGTTATAACTCAAAGCTCTAATAGTGTTGCTTTTCAAGAAGGGAGAGGAAAAGAGATAATAAGCTTATGAAGCTTCTTAACCACCATTGAGACATGAGTGCAGGATAGGAGCATGATTTATTTGCACGAATTATAGGATAATGCTCTAGCAAGCCATGCAAAATTTCGTGAGTCATAATACAAAAAAGTTTTCCTATGTGCATGTGTGTTCTTTGTCTGTGTGTCTAAGGAGAGAAACCTGTGTTGATCCTGTATCATGATTCTCTAAAAATGTAACAGCACGTGAAGGCCACCATCCCATAACTCCGGTCGGCTTGCCTTGAGGATCCATCAACCTCCAGTACTCGTTATGCAGAGCAGAGTGGAGTATTCCCTGCATAAGGGCAATACAGCACACATTAGAAAAATATCAAACAATCTCAAGTGAAGATGAGAATTCCCCGTAAAAAGATTAGAAACAGGAGAGGGGATTTTCTGGGCAACTTAATAGAGGAGTCCTACAGGTTATGAAATTTATTCTCTTAGTCTTATTAATAGGAAATAACTAAGAAAACATTTAAGATTACCTTGGTTGTCACATCAAATGCTGAAGAAGTACCACCTGTGGCGTTGATCCAATTCACAATCCTTTGCCGATGAGCATCTAGAATTTGAGCAATTTCAAGGTATCATAACAATTTTATCTCGAGTCGAGTATGTAAAACTCCACATTTTTTTGTGAGGAGAGCTAAAAGTTAACAAGAAACTAATAAAATGAGAAAGAAGTATACTCATTAAATTAAATTTTAAAAGGTCTTTTCAAGCCTTCTAGGAATAAATTATGTGAGTATAGAGCAACTGAGCGGAGCGCAAATAACAGTATCCCGACTCCCTTGCCCATAATTATGCTACACCATTTTCTGCAAGAAAGATCTGTGTCATAACATAAATTGTTAGCACAAGATCCCATCTTAATCTTTTCTGGGTAGCAAAAAAAATCTTCAGACATCTAGACCCCAGATAAACATCAAGATATCTCTGCAATCTTTATTCTATACCCTAAATTGGAAGTCAGTTCGACCAGTTTGCAGACACTCAAATAAAATGCCAGTCTTCTAAAGAAAGGAATTAGGCAGATTAAGTAGGAGCATGCATGTGGGTATTGCACCATTGAACAAAGATAAAGAACTAATGCCACAGCCACTACTTGTAACCAACATGCCTCAAGTTCGCACCTTGATTGTAACACAAGCTACCATGTTCGTAAGCTAAACTGTCCCAATATTCTCCAATAGCAAAGGCAGGATTTGAAGCTTCTATGTATTCTTTTACATAAGTACCCGAGAAGCCTCTGTGAACATAGAAGACAACCATTGAACAACAATTTTCCACTATGGTTTAGTGATAGAGACAGAGACGCTGATTACACAAAAGCATTCAAAACTTTTCCAACTGTTGCAGTATGATATTCTCAAACAATGATCTCGATGCCCTCAGGGAAGGGTCTAAAAACGTAGTTTTATTTTTCCATTCAGATACATATCACCTCTTTCTTTCAGAAAACGACAATGAAAATAGTTTTTGAGATCAGAAAATTTCATCAAAAAATAGAAATAACATCTTTTCTTCCAAGTACCATTAGAATTTGTGAATGACGAACATATACATAGGCGCATAGTGCTCCACGCATTACCAACAGAAACGTTTTCTTTTCTAGTGAATGGCCTCTGATGATCCAACAGAAAATCTAAATTCTTTTCCACCCAGCTTATTTTCTCAATTTTTCCCTTGTAATTCATTGTTATGCAGAATAAATCAAAGAACTGAATTTGGCAGCAGCAAGTGCTTGAAGGCACACATGTTAGAGACTGAGAAACTAGAGAAATGAAATGCATTACCTTACAAAGTCGAGGCGCCACCCATCAAAACCAATATCATTTCGGAGCCAGTTTAACCACTCTTTTATATCTCTTCTTACAAATTCCTGCGAATGATCAATGTTTGGTGCTGCACAGCATTAAGATTAGATGAGTAAGAAGGAAGGCTCTACTTTTCCAACTTACAAACCCGAAAACTATAGTGACACTAGAACTATGGACCTTTAGATATATAGATCCTTTATTGTGTTCAACAACAGACAGAGATAAGAAGTAAAAAGTTATTTTGTTGGAACTTGTAATTAAAAGGTTCCCATAAGCACATAAGCTAAGGCTTACAGCTGAATACTCCAACAATAAAAAAATAAATAGAAAGGGTACCGCTTGAAGGATTTCCACAACCCTGAAAATTTGGATCATCACAAACAATTGCTTCAGGCCCTCAAGCAAGCTTGCCACCAAAAATGTTCCAAACACCATTTGGACTCTGAAATCAGCAATATGTTTGCATCAACAGGCACCACAAAAGTGTTCTGAAATGGAATCTGAAATTAATTTCCAATTAACAAACTATATTTATCATTTGGAGTTTGAACCTAGGATAGGAAAGATGTGATAAATGTTGCAACCTCAAAGTAACTTGTTCTGTTTAGTGATCTTATTGTCATCAATGAACTACCATGAAGTACAAGGAAAAAGAGAGTTTACCTGCTTCTCCCCACATCGATGATTCAGTACAACATCTCCCAAGGCCTATATTCATGGGAAACACGGGTAGAGCTCACATTTTTAGGAATTAAACATTTATTTTCTTCCAAAACACATCCTTTCAAAGGGGAAAAAAAAAAAGGTCACACGTACCAGAATGTCTTGAGAATGCATTTCCTCAATGCAGTATTTAAGTTCTTCCTCAGTACCATATTCAGAGTTCAAATTGTAAAGATCAGTAGGCATATAACCTGCATTGCATCAGACAATTGACGCCAACAATAAGTCTTTGTAAATCCTCTGCTAATTTTAGTAAAATAAGACGGAACAAGTAAATCTAAAAGGCATTTGAAACCGATAAAAAAAAAAAGCAATATTAATGTGCGTTTTGAGACCAAAAAACAAAGAAGAAGAAGAAGAATAAGAAGAAAAAATCGTAAGATGGAGTTTAGGCATTCCATAAAGGCCAGTAGGACTTTTAAGAAGCAAGAGAGAAAAACCTTGAGCAGCCACAGATTTTGTTGGTGGAGGAAGCCAAACTGCTGTTACCCCAGACTGAGATAAATCAGCAGCTTTAGGAGCCATCTCCAAATACCATTGCCTTCTCCAGCTTTCCCAGTTGAAAGCTTGAAACTTCACGCAGAAAAGAGTACTCATCAGACAAGATGTTTTGTACGAAAAGTAGGCATACAAGAATTCACACAGTAAAAAATACAACTTAATAGGCAGGAAAGAAAAAACTACAAATCAGAGTAATCTTGACAATATAGTGATAGCAACAGAAACAACATTTTCATTTGGGATGGCACCTTGACAACAATTTAAAACTTAGATAGCAAGAAATAATCTCATAAATCCTAGCACACTTCTGCATAAAAGATACAATCTTACGTACAAAATTCTCAAAGTAACAACATGAACACATTTGATATCAAGAGAAACCAAACATTGAATAGTTTTCCAAATTCTAATGCAACATAAAGGAACACTTCAACCATTTGCAACTTTAAACCAAAGGAACGAAGTCATCATCCTTCATATTAATGTACGTGATCACTAAAAGCATTTCAAATATCCATCAACTTTTGTTTCTGTAATGAGCATCAATTAGTCACTTACCACAATCTCTCGCCTGGTTCCAGTTCCCGCTTCTGCATTGAAGTGAAAGTCAAAATTACACATGTATACAGGCTCTGTTTTGGAGAGAGAAATAAAGAGGAAAGCTCTGGTGACACTAGAAAACTTACCTAATTTTGTTTGTTCTGGGGTCCTCTGCCATTGTATGGTCTTTCTCTGAAGGGCACGCTCTAGAGCCTTGCGCTTCTTCTCTATTGTTTCTTTCTCGATGACCTGCTCGATAAGTGTATCCCCTTCTTTCACCTTTTCTACAGCAATGGACCATAATTCATCAGGTTTAGGCAAGTCCAAGGTTCTGAATTTTGAAGTTAAAGCTTCCGCCACGTCAATCTTTCTTGGTGGAAACTTTGGACGGATAGTGCATATCCTCTGTGCTCTCCACTGCGGGATCTCTCTACGAGGACCATTGCTTAGAAGTTTCCACTTCAGTGAATCATCATCATTAGTCAAAGGGTCTATCCTTCCACCATTAACGACATAGATGGAATCTTTATCCTCTTCAGCTAGTGAACTTTGCTTCACTTACAATGACTCTGCCAAATTGGCTCGTTGCCTCCACATATTCAAAGCATCTTCCGATGCCTTCAATGATCTCTGGAGTGCTTCACATCTCCTTAGATAGGCAGTATCTCTGGAACTTGCTGCTCCATTGGCTGTTTCAATAGCAGCCTTGATGCTTTCTAACTCGGCCTTAAAAGCTTTTGTTGCAGCCTTCTTTCTTTCCAAGGCATCTTTCTTCATTTTCTCCATCAGTGACTTGATGTCCTCCTCCTGCTCGAGGGCTTTTTCCCTGCTTGCCTCCTGAAATTCTACTAATGCTTTCTCAGCATCATTGGCACGAATCTCAAATGCACGTGCTTGCTCGCGGCATGTTCTAACTCCAATTTCAACTTATCGATCTCGCTTCTTATAAGCAATAACTGAGACTCTAAATCGTTCACAACACCATTTAACCTCATATTTTCAGACTGGAGAGTCACAATCTCCTCAACTGGATTTATACCATCACCAAACACTGACACTGCTTTTGTTGCATAATCACCTGCTTTTTCCGCCACATCAAGCGCCTTCTCTGTAGCGTCTTTTGATTGCTCCACGATGGATGAAATAGTTCCTTCAGTGGCATCCTTGATTTGCTTTTCTATCTGATAGGCTGCTTCAGCTACTGAAACTTCTGCAGCTGAAACCCTAAGCTGAGCATCTTCTAGGATGTGAGAGGTAGCCTGTTGAAAGCTATCTCTGCTAACTTCTCTACTTGCACTGCAAGCTCAACAGCATCTTGTTTAGCAAGGACCAACTTTGACTCCAGCGAAAACTTCTCTTCAACTGATTCCTGCAGCTTTTGGTGGAACAATGACTTAGCCAACTCAAGTTCTGAAATAGCCAGTTCCTTGTCATGTAATATGGTGTCAATGTATTCCTTCTGTTTTGCCTCGGAACGGGCCAACTCTTCAATCAACTGATCTCTCTCCTTCTCAATGGCTTCTTGATTAGCTCGAGCCTTGGAAAGAGCTTTTCGAGCTTTCATTAGCTCATCATCTTCTTCAGTCCCCGCTACTTCACTTCCTCCTGACGAATAAGCACCATCGACCAAGTCAGAGACGGCGCTGTTGGAATCATCCTGCCATCAGAACCAGAACCCATAACCACTTCTCACTCACTTTCTAACCCTTTTGGAATTTAGAAGAAAAGCAAATGAATCATGCCCCATCAGATAAAATATAAGCTTCACTCTTCTTTGCAACAATATATTTCCTTTTTGAACTCAGTTTGACCCCTATGAATCTAAGTCACTAAAAGGGGCCTTTTTTTAATTAGACAATTGATCAAAAGCATTTAAGGACCATAAATTCCTAAGTGTAGGGGAGAAAATCCATAC
This sequence comes from Artocarpus hirsutus, assembly GCA_946598075.1. NCBI lineage: Eukaryota > Viridiplantae > Streptophyta > Magnoliopsida > Rosales > Moraceae > Artocarpus > Artocarpus hirsutus. The sequence goes on along the minus strand of CAMOHE010029178.1, from coordinate 70,866 downwards.
CATGCTTGAAAAAATTCTACTCCTTGATCTAGAAATCACCCGGTCTTTACATGAAAATTTCCTGCAGATAATTGTGCTTTTGCCATGATCATGAAAACTTGAACTTACAACCAACATACATTATTATTATTATTATTATTATAGCATAACTAGGAAAAAAAATTCAACTACTTTGAGAATCAACATGTCCAAAAAAATGAATTTTGAACACACACTTTTTTCTCTTTGAAGCAGTTTTAAAGCAAACGAGACGCCGACCGACACATAAATCAGAAACCCGTTTGCCATTAGCACCTGGAGAAACTATGGCATTGCAAGGAACAATCCCAAACGCCAGCTGGGTCAATAAGGTTACGCCCATTTCTTCCTGCATTTAGAACATCAATCCAAGTAGTGAAGAATCTGATAAAGAAGAAGAAGCGTAGATATTAGAGTGACGATAAATAGAACTGATTCAAACCTGATTCTGGTAATGAAAAAAATTTAACCTAAAGCAGTTTGCAGAAACGAAATTCGAGATTTACAATACATAATCCGAGTTATCAACAGTTTGTCTGCTTCGGTGGAACCGGAAATGGAAGAATCATGATTCATGTGGCCACGGATGCCGTACAGAGAAAGAGAGAAAGTGGAGATGAAGTGGCGCGGAGAGTGAGGCATTTATATAAATATAAAATATGATTAACGAAGATTGCGCGCGAAAAAGTTGGTTGGAAAAGGCGCTTTTGAGCTTGAGATAGTAAATTTCACTTTTTACTTTTGTATTAATTCCTTGTTTAGTTTTTAGTTTTGGTTTTTTTTGAATTCTAATTTTACACGTCTCCTATGGTTGAAAGAAGAAATGCTTTAAAATACGACTTCTTGATCTTTCCCTCAGTAAAGCAATCTACTACTTTTTAAAACAATTTACGTAGTACGGATCAACTTGACTAAAGGCACTCTTGTAGTACTGTTTTCCAACTTTTCCGCTTTGTGAAAAATTTTGAAACACACTCCTTAACAGTTTGATAAGACTCCATCATTAACGCGGCAAAATTTGAAAAAAAAGCTAAAAAAATTTTTGAATTAAGGAAATGATTTTTTTTTAAAAAAAAAAATACGTTTTTTTGAGCAGGTAAATTACTTCAGTTTTTTTCAAAAAGATAAAGAAAATAACTATAACAAGGTAAGAAACTTATATAGATAAAAAAAAAACTGGAACCATTTTTATGCCTAAAATGTTTATTTTTTTGTGTCTAAAAAATAAAAAAATAAAAAAATGTCATTGACTCAAAAAAAATTTCTCAAAATGTTAGTTTTAAAATTCTCTCAATGCCCATTTGTTATACGGATTGGAATTTTATTGATTTATAATGTTTTGATTTGGGCCGTGCATTTTAAATTATGCAATTTAAATTGCTATTTAAATTAATGTTTGAATATGCAGTTAAGGTATTAATTTAAATATGAAACAAAATTGTAATTTTTGTTTGAAAAGATAGTGATTTTTTTGGGTTTACTAACAAATCTAACAAAACCGATGTTCATGACATCTTTAAATAATATAGATCTTGATTTATACATCTCTTGATTATGAACTTAATAAAAAAGAATTACTTCAATCGAATATCAAATGAAAAAGATATGATGATATTTTTCCCTTAAGTATAGAAGAGAGATAATAACTTTTACGATAGAATATTGATTCGAGTTCTTAGAATTTAGAGGGTTAGAGAACTTAAAATAAGGGCTTTATAATCATATTTGAATCATCTGTGGGATTCAAATTTTGCCCTCATCAAAAACGTATAAGGGCTATTTTCAATACTCCGAGTCCAAAAAATTGGGTCGATCCAACAAACAAATAGGCTCTTAATAGACTTCAGTCTATCAAAAGTTTACAAGAGCCCATCAGTGTTAAAATTAGGTTTATCCCAATCTATTAGTGTGTACTAACAGATTATCAGATTATTGATAAAGTAAATTCATTAGATGAACACAAATTCATCTATAATATGCTCCAATATATCAAAACCAAAAAAAAAAAAAAGCAAATAAGCTTAAACACAACCTTATCATCTTTCCTCTTTTTGCGACCCCCCTCTCATTTCCTTCGTTGTCCAGGTTATCGAAGAACACCACTAGAGATCCATCAAAGTTCCTTAACCCCACCCCTTAGGTGACGTTATCGCAACTCCAACAAGGACCTTCAGCCCAATGCTATTGTAGATCTGATGGCTCCTTCTCCTCATAATGTCTATCAGACCCAACAACTCTCTCGTGTCCAAGCACCTGCAAGTTGCCGCACTGCTCATCGTTGGATTGACTCTTTATTGATCAAGCCACCGTAACCCAGGGCGAATCTTAATAGTGTCTTTTTTTTTTTTTGGAGAGCTGTCGAAGGAGTGACATTTCTATGACATAAGATCTGTGACGACCTGCCTTTTCTGGTAGTCACTTTACTTACTTAAAACATCATTAGTTAAACAGTAATCTTACTTACTTAGTAAGAAAAATACTGAAATAATTTTTTTTTCTTTAAACATTCTTTAAAACGTACTTAAAAATTGTTGTGACTTCTGTCGTCATTCAAGTTAAGACCTCGTTCAACACTTGCCTTTAAAACCATTTCAAATCGTTCCTTAAAACTTAATAAGAAACATTTATTAAATCATAGCTTAAAACTTCGCTTTCTAATTTTATAACACATTTAGTACAATGTATCTTAAAACTTTTGAAAACATTTATTAAAATTCTGATTTTCTTAAAACTTTGAAAACACTATATTACATTGTGGAAAATGTTTCTTTTGAACAACGAAAACTTACTGTGGTGGTATTCATACTCAAATCTTCTCATATACCCTCCACAGCACTAGCTCTTCTAACGGGTCCTACTGGTCACCCATAAAACTACCTATAGCATGAAGAAACTTTTAATGAGCTTTCACTCAGTAAGTTCAAACATAAACTCACAAACATTTAAAACATACTTTAAAAACTTTTGTCATAAAAGCCTTTTTTTTCCTAAAACGCTTTTCGTAAACGTTTTTCATAAACGTTTCTAAAAGCGTTTTTCATAAACGTTTTCATAAAGCATTTCCGTAATGTTTTTCATAAACGCTTTTCATAAAATATTAACATAAAACAATCATCAGATTGCTTTTCATAAACATCATTTACGTTTTCATAAACACTTAATATAAAACATTCTTCATAATGTTTTCCATAGCATATAAATGTTTCATAACAAAGAAAACAATAATAATCAAAATGCATGTTCCCATTTATGAACTTTTGATTATGAATGTCTTATGAACATTCTTCTCTTACTTTAACCTTCTATCTTGTTCCTTAACTATCCTTATATTACTTTAACTTTTCATCATTTGTTCCTTAACTTTCTTTATCTTAATTTAATGTTCGTACCGGCATCATTAATCATGAGATTATAAACATGATGCTTCCCTTGCAGAAGACTTGAGACCATCGAACAGGAGGTCATGTACCTCACATCTTGAAGGTCAAACTTTAACTTTACTTTCATTACCTCATAACAAAGAGGTTGGTATGACACTTTTTTTTTTATCTTTACGTTACCTTCTTATTAAATTTAGTGAGCATATCCAATGCAAACACATCATATACACACACACTTGCAAATCATAGCTTGTACTATAAAATTTATTGCACAACGAATGCAACTTATTGCATAACAAATGCAATATAAAACGTAAACATATTTTGCAAATCATAACTTGTACTCTAACACTTATTGCATAACAAATGCAACTTATGGCATAACAAATACATCATATAATGCAAACACATTTTGCAAATCATAATTTGTACACTTTTAAACATTGTGCATTTCACATGCAACCATACTTCAATTACGTTGAAAATCATAACTTGAACTTTTAAAAACATTATGCATATCAAGATACAAATAGACTTTAAATATAACAATTGCAAATTCATTGCAAATATTGCTTTGAATCTTTAAAACTTTTTGCATAATACATGCAAACATACTTTAAAAGAAACTTATATAATAATTGCAAACTTATTTATAAACATATATACAAATATTTAAAAATTATTTACTTCATGCTGTAGGTGAAGTTTGAAACTTACCTGGACTATGCTTTAGCGTTCTCTAGTCCGTTCCATTTCCTTTCATTAGTCGGCCTCTTATGTCATGATTAAACGACAACCGACTCATTAATTAACTCTCTTTTTGTCAATATACTCGATTGATAATAAAACATAAATGTTAAACATTCATTCCCTTTTAACTTAACTTGGTACCCTATCGGTTTACTTTCCTTTTACTTAGCCTTGTAACCCACCGGGTTACTTTTCCTTTACTTAAACATCCCTTATTAAGTCTCTCGTCATACATGACGGTTACGTTACTTAATGTATTACAGAACATTTTTCGTCTAAGAACGTTATGATAAATAGGAATGTTTGACTCCGTTCTAGCCCTTTCTTTGATAATGACAATTTTACCCCTAACGGGTTTTTCGTCCATTTCTTAACTTAATAAAACTCATTGCTTAACTTTAACATTCAATTTCTTATATGTTACAGAAAAATTCCAGTGAATGAGCATTTTCTAACATCGGGCGTTTCGACTCTGTTTGGCCATTTTTCATAAAATGACTATTTTACCCTTAATCTTATTTTCTTTCATTCATTCCTTACCTAAACGTTGAATCCTTTAAAACTTAACATCTATAATACTTACAACCTACAGCAGTATAGGAAACTAACGTTCCATAGTGAAAACTCAGTTTTCACACAATTTACAATTTTGGCCCAAAATACAAAAATATTTACATTTATGCCCCTGGAATCAAAGGTAATCTTTTTAAACCATTAGTCCCCATTTTTCATGAGGAACATTTTTGTTCAATGTACCATATTCAAAATCCTTTGCAAAAATGATATTTTTGCCCTTTAATTTTTTTTTTCAATTTCAACAAATTCTTGTAAAATTAAAATATCACAAACTGTTGAGATTTTTGACGAACTATCTATTAGCTCTATAGTTTCATCAAGATCTACAACTTTCTTGTTTTAACTTTTTCAAATTTTCCACTGTACAATAGTGTTTTTGGGCATTTTTCAATTATGCCGAGAAGAAACTTTTTCTTTCAATTTAGTCCTTGGGACATTTTGTGTCAAAATCCATTTTTAATCAGCAACTCTACCCTTGCAAGGGCAGTTTCAACTCTTTTTTCAATCATTTTCATGCCAAATCATCATTTTTGCAAAATTACTACTAAAATTACAACAACAATACTTTTTGCAAAAACTAGCATTTTCAACAATTGAACCCTAAATTTCACAACATCAATATGTTTCTATGGGATTCAACCAAAAACTTGCTTAAGAACCCATATACTTTTAAAGGAATAAAAATCAAAGCAAATATCACAAATTTTCAAAACTTTAAAATTCAAAACTTACCCCAAAAAATACTTTGTGCTTCTAGCCCTCCAAGAGCTCCTTTAAAACCTTTTTCCTAAGCATTTCTCACATAAAAATGGTTTGAATTAACTTTCCTTCCTTAACCCATGAAAAACCATGAAAAAAGTTAAGATTTTTACCTTAAAACTTGTTAATTCTTGAACTTTGCCTATTGAACTTAAATGGGGTTATTTTTGCTAAGATTTGGGGTTGAGAAAATTTTTGAGGAAGCTCATCTATGGCTGTTGGTTTGGGAGGAAGAAGAAAATGGGAGATTTTTGGCTAAACTCTCATTAAATGCATACTTTTCCCACTTGGTGACTCACCAAGTAATCTATAAGTTTACTAATGTGGCATAATGTGATTTGGCCACCTTTAATGGCATGGTGGGCCAATGAAATTCAATTGACTGTCCATTTGGTGGGCCCTAAAAATTTACACTGTGTAATTTTTTACTACACAGTATTTTTCTTATACTGTCGTGGTAAAATCAGTGCAAAAATATGTTCCTACAATGTATAAAATATTTTACTTGCCTTTGGTTTATTTTTGGAGACCAAACATAACATTTCTTATTCATCCATATTCTTTAAACAGTATTATTCTTATACTGCTTTAACTTAAACAGCCTAATTTCTATACTACATGACTTTAAACAGTCTAATTCTTATACTACATTACTTTTATATTGTAATTTTTATACTGTATAACTTTATCAGTGTACTTTTTTACACTGCGTTATTCTAATATTGTATAATTTTTTCATGTTATTATACAGTATTTTTTCTTAAACTGTATTTTTTGTCTTAATATAATCCTTAATTTAATGCATTTTTAATGTAGTAAAAATGCTCGAGTGTTGCAAGATCAATGTTTCTCATTAACATCAACTTGTTATCAGTGTCCTCAATAAGATCAGACTCTCCTTAACATCTCTTGGCGAGATCTGTAGCTACCATGGTAGCATCGACAAGTATGGTAGCTCGATAGGAGCAACGAACTTGGAGGTTGGGTTGATCAATTTTGCTATGTGATACGAGATCATAAATTGGGTTTTTTGGGAGTGTGACATTGATTAAAAATTTGACTTTATCCCTCAAAGAAGTTGTATGAATCAAAGGAAGTTAAAAAAAAAGGTGAAAAAACCTAATAATAACACCACAAAAGTAATATTACAGCTAATTAAATCACTTAAGACCTTGCGAAAACAAAATAAGTTACTCCTCAATTAGTATTTAAAAATTAAGACGTACATGCAACTTTTGCACATGAACAAAAATTTTCATATTAGTGCGCGCGCGTGCACACACATATATATATATATATATATATATGTATGTATGCATATTGATTTGAGGCAAGAATTTGAATTTAAAACCAAAAATACCACATTAATATATATTTTTTAAATTGAGGGAGAAATTTCACTTTGAAACTAACAGCAACATCGCAAATTGGGTTTTTTTGGAGTGTGATACTGATTAAAATTTGACTTTATCCCTTGAAGAAGGTTAAAAAAAAAGTGGGAAAACCTAATAACAATACCACAAAAGTAATATTACAACTAATTAAGTCACTTAGGACATTATGAAAACAAAACAAGTTTCTCCTCAATTAGTATTTAAAAATTAAGACGCACATGCAACTTTTGCACATGAACAAAAATTTCCATATTAGCACACATATATATATGTATGTATATAGATTTGAAGTAGCAATTTAAATTTAAAACAAAAAAATACCACATTAATATATATTTTTTAAATTGAGGGAGAAATCTCGCTTTGAAACTAACAGCAACATTGTCAATTTAAACTACGCATTTACCTTTTATGAAAAAAAAAATTATTTCAAAATCGGTTTGAAAATTATTATTATTATGGACAATACTACGGCAAGGCCCATTTAAAAATTATCATCAATAAGGCCCATTTTCTTTAGCTATTGCATTAAAATCTAGTGATTTAAAAGCTGAGTCTCACGAAACAAGCATAAACCCAACTTCACCATTATCATTTTTTTCATCCATTATTTTTAAAATAACAAATTAAGAAAAAAGAAAAAACCCTCAAAAAATCAGAAAAAAAGTCTTCCGTGGGGGGTGGGGGATTACTGATTACATCGGCGAGGTGGCCCTCCCGGCGGAGGATTGGTGGACGGAGGGTGTAGGGTCGCTAGGCGAAGGGTGGCGGGTGCGTTTCGACGACCGCCGCTCGGCCTCACCTCCTTGATCGCCCACGACCTCGTGAGGCTCGACGACCTCTGTGATGAAACAGTCGCCCACGCGAACGCGCGAATCAAGACCTACGAGCTCGCTATCTGAGCTCAGACCCAAATGATGAGATATGGCCTCGACGATTGGGGGCTATGGGTGGCGGTAGAAGGCCGAAAGGGGGCTCGACTGTTGCGGATCGACAACAACCATGGCGGCCGAATCGTGAAGGCTCTGTGGCTATTCAGTCGCGCCCTCTCCATCAGGCAAGGAGATCAGCCTCCGCGCCGTGGTCGTTGTGTCTCCAGTGAGAACTCCGGTGGCGATTCACGGTCGACAGTCGTCGTCACTTGAGAAGAGACGTTCTTCGTTTTGGGTTTTTTTTTTCAGTTTTTGTTTTTTAAATTTTTTATTTTTGATTTTTTTAATTTGGTGTGTTTGAAGTCATTGTATAAACGATGAGCTTGCTCGCTTTTAACCGTTGAATCCAAATCAAAAAATATAACGGGGGTCTTGCCATAGTTTTGCTCTATTATTATTACCTTTTTCAGGTGGAATTGGTGAACCAAAACACGACATTCTTGCATGTATGTGTTAGTTTTATATGCCTTTCATTTTACGTGATTTTATCTTGCAGATTGCTTTAATTTTCAATTCCAAAGTCGTTCACTAGGAAATCGGAACTGCTGTCAAATTTTATGTGATCTTAAGCTCATCCTTTCATCAACGGCCTATTAGCTCAGTTGGTTAGAGCGTCGTGCTAATAACGCGAAGGTCGCAGGTTCGAGACCTGCATGGGCCACACGATATTTTTCCCGCGTTTAGGGTTTTTCATTTTGTTTAATTTATTTTTGTGGGTGGCTAAAACCCATGACTCTCCCCCCTAAAACCCTAGCTTACTCCTCCTCCCCCTCTTTCTTCTTCCCCAATTCATTTCTCTGTCAGTGATATTGGGCTTCTTTGCTTCTCTTTTACAAGCACACGGAAAGAGATGGACCTTAATGGAGATGCAGAAGACACGTCAAGGCGAATCCAAGCGCGGTTCGTTACGAAGCTCGATCCACATTTCAAAGCCCCCGCCACTTCCATCGCCATTCCCTCCAATCTCACCCGGTTGGGCCTCTCCACCATCGTCAACAATCTTCTCCAAGCCGGTAAGCTTTTCCGTGTTCTCTGAATTGCAAGTTTTGGTTGCTTGTTTTACGATCATCGTGGATGAGTTTTTGAATTCGAATGCTTAATTTGGGGATTTCTTATTGCGTTTCTGAGTTTGATTTTCGCTTCTGACCAGGAAATTCTGATTGGGAGCCCGAGCCTTTCGATTTTCTGATCGATGGAGAACTCGTTCGGATGTCGCTTGAACAGTTCCTTCTCGCCAAGGGCATATCGGCGGTATGTTCTTTTTGTTTTCTCACGAATTGATTTTTCTTGTAATCCTTCTGATTCTGTTTACGAGGAAAAAAAAGATGGAAAAAAGCAATCTTTGCAAAATTAATTTGATAAGTTTTAACCAAAGGGCTTTCTTGGATATAATGCCTACGCAAGCATAGATTTTTTTTTTATCCTTTTAATGTTGATATTTTCATATATTTTATGACGTATTACAGGAGAAAGTATTGGAAATTGAATATATAAAAGCTGTGGTCCCGCGGAAAGAAGAAGAACCGTCTCTACATGGTGACTGGGTTAGTGCAGTAGATGGTTCTAGTCCTGGGTAAGCCCATGAGAAGTTTGATTGCTACTTTGCCTTTCACAAAGTCTATAAATACGAGGATGTTTGTTTTTGCTTTTGTTGCATTGATTGGAGGGAAGAATTTTGATGTGTGGCAGGTTCATTTTGACAGGATGCTATGATAATTTTGGAAGGTAATTATTAACAAAGTACTTACATTTGTACTTCAGTCTTTTGGTGTTCATTTTGCATTTCAATTGATATTCGTTCATAAGCAGCTTGGTACATTCAATTTATTTCTTTTTTCTTCGTTTAATTGTCTCTAGAGTGTGGAAATCTGCTGGAGCGTGCATGCATATACTAGAAGGGCATAGTGGTGCAATTACTTCTGTTAGTATCATCAATCCAGAAGGTGCAATAAGGACAAAAACTATTGGTCTTTGGACTATTGTCAATAAAATAGAATTTACAAACCCCTTCCTTAGCAGAAGTAAAAAGTGGAAAATTATTGGTGTGGATTTTCGTATCAAATGGCTTGCCTGCACTGTTATTTTCATGTGGTTATATGCCTTAAAGGACCATGAATTGTTTATGATGACATCGCTTGCTTTGACCCCTTTTTTTCAACTTGAGTTTGGAGTGTTGTTTCGGAGTTGGAAAATGTGTGATGGTTTGTTCTAGTCAAGCAGTAGAGATAATTAAATATGTGACAGTTAATCTTTGGACCTTTTTAGCGTGTTTAAGAATCAAAACCTTGGGTTTTTTCGTCTATGTAACAATTATTTATGAGATCATTCATGCTAACTTACTAATAACATGACAGTCATGTCCATCGCTATCTGACCCCCGTTCAGAGAAAAAAAAAAATCTGACCGTTGGGTTAGAAAATATATCATCATTTAATTTAAGAAAAGATGCAGCTGTAAATCCTTGTATTTTTTCATTGAGAAACCTATGCATGATTATAATTCATGGACTTTGAGATAAGCTTTGCTGTATGTGCAGGTGGAGAAAGTGTTACGGTTGCCACTGCTTCAAAAGATCAGACCGTGAGACTGTGGAAGGTAATTGGAATCTCTTGTTTTAACAATGGTCGCTTGATGTCTTGGCCAGTCTTATGCATTCCATTTCTTTTTCGTAATAAAGTTCAGTGCAAAAGAGCATGTAAAGAGTCCTTCAAAGATAAGGCCATTCAAAATTTTGCGTGGGCATAAAGCATCAGTTCAAAGTGTTTCTGCCCAGACTTCTGGTGACATGGTAATCTGTTTCCTTATATCTATAGTAGTCAATTGACCTCTGAAGAAGAGATTCTGATTTTTATGTTCGTCCCTTCCCTTGTTATCCGTCCCTTCTCTTGTTACATGTACATAGGTTTGCTCAGGTGGTTGGGATTCCACAATTAGTTTGTGGGAGACAAATGAGACTAATACAGAAGGTGACGTGGTGTCAGTTAAGAAGAAAAGGGTGAATGATCGAGCTGAGGAATCTCAGTTGGAGGTATTCTATTTGTCCTTGTTATTTGAGTGCCTGCTGCTTTTCAGAGGAAAAACCATGTCCTTGTTTTCAGGCAACGCTGGATAAATTCCTATTTGTTAAAAGTAGTTTCCAGTGAAATTATTTGTTAGTGCTACATGAGGGATATAAGCGATCAACACATCATTTTATGTATTCTGCTTTATATGAGATTTTTTTAAAAAAAATCAGTTTATTTGTCATCTTATCTTCACTGGAGTCAAGAAACTTCATTTTATCAGGGGGAAAAATCATTTATTTATGACTTTTTATTTCGGGTCAGCTTTTGTGATTTCAGTATCATTTGTTTTCTTTTTTTTTTTTAAATTCACTCTAAAGTCTATTTGTGTCTGTTTTTACATGCATTTTTACATTGCTAAAACCTTTTTGGTATTCGGATGTCAGCCGAATTATTTGTTTTTCTCCCTATTTGAACTGTGGTCAATAAAAAGCTCTTATTAAATTCAGGGTGAAGCAGTTTCTACACTAGTTGGCCACACACAATGTGTATCCTCTGTAAAGTGGCCGCAGCGTGAAATAATTTACTCTGCGTCAATGGACCATTCAATCAGAAGATGGGATGTTGAGACAGGAAAAGATTTGCTGGACATAGTAAGCCTAAATATACTGCTTTTTAAAACCGTGTCTCTGAACAGGGAAGATATTTGCTCATTTTGTACAGATTACTGCAACAATATGAACATAGCTTGAAATTTGTAAAGTTGTTTGCTGACATTAACAATCTCGTTGATTGATAGTACTGTGGGAAAGCGCTGAACTGCATTGATATTGGCGGTGAAAGTTCCTCGCTGATTGCCGCTGGTGGTTCGGACCCCATTCTTCGGATATGGGATCCTCGGAAACCAGGTCTGTAAGATGAGCCAAACATATAATCAATCTATAATTAAAGTTCATTCCTTTGACAAAACAGTCATACATATTCATTTGTTAACTTACTGGCACACCTCGGATATGAACCGAAAATTGTCAACTCTGCAGGAACTTCTGCCCCGGTTTTTCAATTTTCATCTCACACTTCTTGGATTTCGGCTTGCAAGTGGCACAATAAATCGTGGTTCCATTTAGTGTCTGCATCGTACGACGGAAAACTTATGTTATGGGATCTGAGAACTGCGGTATTGTGCTCTCCCCGTCTGCTAAGTGTGATTTTTGCAGTCTTTCACGGCATTGCCACTAGTGCTCCTTACTAATATATGTTTTCTTTTGCAGTGGCCTCTATCAGTCATTGGTTCACATGAAGACAAGGTAATATATACATATATACATATGTATATATTATGCTTTTCTCATTGTCTTAGCTAAGTTTTGTTTTCTTTTATGCTTAGGATTTTTATTTTTGTGATTTAGGTACTTTGTGCTGACTGGTGGAAAGGGGACAGCATTGTTAGTGGTGGAGTGGATTCGAAGCTCTGCATATCTTCTGGAATTTCCGTGCACTGATGAAAATGTTGAGAGAGAAATTTTGAAATTTTCATTACGAGACTCAGTTTAAAGTAGGTTTTTTTTTTTTTGGGTTATAGACCTAAAGAGCTGCATAGACGGCAAGCTTACAGTGGGTCGCTTCGAGTGTTGTATTTTAGCATGTCTAAGGCGGTAAAGTTGCAAAGAGATGTGCATTTAGAGTTCTTAACTCCAAACGACCATTTTTCTTAATCGTATTTGTTAAACGAGAAAAAAAAAACGTTCCTACAAGGATGAATGGCATGTCTTTTTTTTTTTTTTTAAATAAATTTTCTTTTTGAGGTAGAATGGCAAGAAAGACGGCTAACTACCAAACAGAGGATGACATATCGTTTCTAAAACGACATGGCTTCTTTCTGTAAGATTGTCGACTCTTAAACAAAGGATGACATGTCGTTGTTAAATAACTTAGATGAACTTAGATGACAATAAGCTTGTATTAGAAACGAGTAAAAGGGATGTTAATACTTGTACCCTCTTAGTATTAATTCTCTATGAGGTGAATGGATGCCAAATTTTCGTATGTACATTGAATAAACTCTAATGCTACAGACCAATAATTATTTATTTATATGAAAATAGACATTGATTTCAACGCCTGGTTTCACTTTTTGTTCTTTTGCAATAATGCCTTTAGTAGACAACAAACTATTTGAATTCAAAATCATGGAATAACTATGCCGATGTATCAATGTCAACGGTACTTCTCTAATCTAATCAAGAATCGTTCTCCAACCTGCTTTTAGTCAAGAACCTAATAATTTCTTTCCCAATCCTCGTACCAAGGTAGCGTTTAGTAGCAACCTCTCTTTGCAACCGGGGTGTTGCTTTCCTATGCATTCATTGATGTTGCTCAACGGTGCATCGAGTAAGCCCATTTGGTATTCATATCTAGAGCCCGGTCAGATGCTTTAATCCTTCGTTCATATTCTATCTTAATTTTTTTTTAATAATTACAATGATAAGATTACTGTATTTAAATTAAGTAAAAGCTCGAAAGAGGTCGGGTTATTTCACATTGGCTATCTTATACTTAAGTAAGCACTAAAAAAAAAATCAATGATATTATTTTACTTTTTCTTTTCAATCCCGTTACCTTTCTTATCACATTCATGTATGGTCTCGTAAACGTCCTTCAAGTGATGTGTTTCTAGCAAGCTTGTAAAGCCTTTTCCAATTAGGCTTTTGTGACTTTGAACCATGACTAAACTCAAAAATTGTGAAATTAGTACAGAACTATACACCCGTACTTCTATATCCCAGGCATAAGCAGAACAATCTAGTCTTGAAACAAACGTACAGTTGACCTTTAAGGAGTAGAATAAGCCTTGGCAGGGATAACAAGTCCTGAACAATTTTGCACTGCGTATGTTGGCATATCATCATCCCGAGCAAACTCCTCAATCAGCTGAGCAACGGAGTCCGGTTTCTCAACATGAGGGAGATGGCCACTTTCTGGTATTAGTCTTATTTTCGAATCCAAAAGTTCACAATGTAACCTCTGCATCATGTTCATAACACGGGTGGTTATAGCAGAAGTAAATAAAGACATCGTAATAATTCATAAATGTTGGGTGGTTGTCATACTGATCCATGTCTCTGGCACATGGTAGGCTCCACACATTAATGAATAGCCTAGGATTACAATATGTTGTCTTCAAAAGAAGTTTAAAGCAAAAAATTGGTTTTTTAGTAGGTCCTTAAATTGCCTCTGACTCCCTAAAAGGCAAAAAAACATGCAAGTCTTTTTGACCTTTTAAAGGGAAAAAGGCTAATGAGAAGCATCTTCTAAATTACAGAAAAAAATAATGATAATGTTTTAAAGTGATTGGCATGGTGACGTGATGTCATTCTATGAAAAATAAACCTGTCATATATACTGCAATATTGCACCCAAAGAAGCTAGGCTAAAAGCTTTAAGACTTACCATTGTTTGCTTGTAGCTGATAATTTGATCGTTCTCGCCACAAATGATAAGTGTTTTCTGCTTCACCTGAAAAAAAAAAAAAATTGCAGCCAATAAGTCCTCTTAAAATTTTTTACAATGCTAAATGCAACAAGTCCAAAGATAATTTGCCCGGATTATCATGTTTGAGGGGTGTTACAACAATATTTATTGGAGGAAGCACAGTGATACCATACCTGTTTTATTTGGCCAGTAACATTATAACCCCCACTTCTCATAAAATTGACTGTTGCATCTTTCCACCAAGGCAGTAGACAGTGCAATCGGCCGACCTAATTCGTCGTACAATAAGACGATCAAGATTGGAATTTTCTTACAACATACTTCAAAATATGACAACTAATTTATTTTGACAGAAAAAAAGGTATATCTTACGTTAGTCCAATCTAATGTTGTAGCCAAAGAAATTCCACTGAAGGCCAGTATATTTGCGTAAAAGCGTAGTGGCATGCTCTTCAATAAAGAAACCTAAAAGTACAATTGGGGAAGTTTTCTTAGATTAGATCACGTCTTATATATGTATAGTAATTTCAACACAAGTAAAGGCCCTCAAAATCATGAGGCATGAAGACCTACCCCAGCATAGGCTAACGTCTTCGGCAATTTTGCTAGGTTCCCGGTGCCCTCTGCATAGACGCTTGCGTTAATCAAGACCAACTTTTGGACCTGTCAATCGAAGAAATACCAAAGAAAGTAAACAAAATATTGATCACTGTCAGAATATCTAGGATATACTAGTTAGGATTCTATGTTATTTGAAATTTAATTATTTTAATATTTTATGCTCCATAAAATCTGAATTATATAGATTCGGTTAAGTCATAATTTTTTATTTTTTTGGTCTTTAGTTAGTTGAGATTATAGGCAGGGATTGTTTTATAAATAATCTACCTGTATTACGTTCTAAATAAGAATAAAAAGTCAGATTCTACTTTTTCTCCACCACGACTTTCATGGTATCAGAGCCAAGTTCTTTGGACCTTGTTTCTTATGGTGAAGATGGCAATGACCGTAGCTAAAGGAACCTCTACAGAATTAGAGGTTACATAAGCACTTGCTGCAACAAGTGGTGACATCATAGCTGTGCATTCCCCTCTACAAATTATTGTCCACCAATTGAATGGCAGAAACTACTTAGAGTGGTCCCAATCTGTGAAGCTGGCCATTGATGGCAGGGGTAAGCTTGGCTATTTGATGGGTGAAACAAAGAGACCTGCCGAAGATGACCCATCATTCAAAACTTGGAGATCAAAAAATTAGTTGGTGACAGCATGGCTCCTAAATTCGATGGAACCATTCATTGCCAAACCACACATGTTTATGACGACGGCTAAGGATGTTTGGGATTCTGTTCGAGAAACCTATTCCGATTTGGAAAACTCATCCCAAATATTTGAATTAAAAACCAGACTTTGGCAATCCAAGCAAGGTGATCGGGAAGTCACCATTAACTATAATGAGATGGAGAATCTATGGCAAGAGTTGGACCAATGCTATGATGATACTTGGGAAAACCCAAACGATTGTGCTAGGCATAAGAAAAGAGAGGAGAACAATTGGGTCTATATGTTCCTTGCTGGAGTTAACCGTAATTTGGATGAAGTTAAAGGTAGAATCTTTGGCTGAAGACCTCTCCCATCCATCCGAGAGGTATTTTCTGAAGTAAGACAGGAGGAATGTAGGAAGAAAGTCATGTTTGGAGACTCCGAAGCAAAATCTGCCATAGAAACCAATAGTTCAGCCCTAACCTCACGAAGCTCAAAATTTGAAGAAGAAAGGAGGAAGAAGCCATGGTGTGATCACTACAGGAAACCATGGCACACAAGGGAAACATGCTAGAAGATTCATGGAAAACCAACCAATAAAAAAAGACGTCCCAATGGGAGAGCTTTGCAAACCGTGGCTGAAACTTCTCAAGCGCAACAAGTTAATTTGAGTACTCCTAACTTCACAAAGGACCAATTGGAGAAACTGTATAATCTTTTCCAATCCACAGAATTCACCAATCCTTCATGTTCCTTAGCACAAACCGGTAACTTCTTAACTGCAACCTTTCCTAGTGTCAAAGATAATTCAAGTTGTGCTTGGATTATCAATTCTGGAGCTACCGACCACATGACAGGGTGCTCTCATTTTTTTTCGTCCTATAGTCCATGCGCTGGAAATAGGAAAATAAAAATTGTAGATGGTTCTCTTTCTGCAATTGCTGGGATTGGATCCATTAAAATATCTCCTTCTCTCACACTTCATAAAGTCCTTCATGTTCCTAACCTAACATGTAATTTGTTGTCAATAAGTAAAATTACTAGTGATCAAAAGTGCTCTGCTAAATTTAGTCAGTCTCATTGTGAATTTCAGGACCTGTACTCGGGGAGGACGATTGGCAGTGCTAGAGAATGTGGAGGTCTTTATTTTTTTGAAAATGGATCCTACTCAAGTAAACCAGTTCAAGGTTCTTGCTTTTAGACTGTATCAGTTTCTAGTGATAAAGAAATAATTTTGTGGCATTACAGGTTAGGTCACCCTAGTTTCTTTTATTTAAAACATTTGTTTCCAAACTTATTCAAGAATAAAAATCCATCTCTCTTTCAGTGTGAAATTTGTGTATTAGCAAAGCAACACCATGTTCCTTTTTCTCCATGTCCTTATATTCCCTCTGCTCCTTTCTCTTTAATACACAGTGATGTTTGGGGGCCTTCCCGTACTTCATCTCTCTATGGAAAAAAATGGTTCGTTACTTTTATAGATGATCATACAAGAGTAAGTTGGGATTATCTTCTTAAGGACAAATCGGATGTTGAAAATGTCTTTAAAAATTTTTATACCGTGATTCATACACAATTTCACGAAAAAATTAAGGTGTTTCGAAGTGATAATGGTAAGGAATATTTTAACAAGGTTCTAGGGGAATTCTTCTTAGACAAGGGCATAGTACATCAAAGTTCGTGCACCGATACCCCTCAACAAAACAGGATTGCTGAAAGAAAAAATAAACACTTGTTAGAAGTTGCTAGAGCGTTACTTTTCTCAAATAGAGTCCCAAATTATCTCTGGGGTGAAGCTATTCTCACAGCCACATTTTTGATTAATCGAATGCCTTCAAAAATTCTTGGCTTCAAACCACCACTACAGATTCTTCAATCTCTTTACCCTACATCTAGACTTATATCATCCTTACCCTTGAGAATTTTTGGTTGTATAGTGTTTATCCATAATCATGACAAAGGAAAAAGTAAGCTAGATCCTAGAGCTAGAAAGTGTGTCTTTGTGGGCTATGCCCCAAATCAAAAACGATATAAGTGTTTCGATCCAATTTCAAAAAAAATGCACATCACCATGGATACATCCTTTTTTGAGCATCTCACATTTTTCTCTCCTTATCTTCAGGGGCAAAATAAATCCAAAGAAGATTCGGTGTAGGTGGTAGAAGAAGTACTTTCAAAGTTCAAACCAAATTTTGAACAAGTCTTTAAATCTAACTTGGATTTACAATCTAACATGGAGTCTGAATTGTTGTCAAATAATCACTTAAAATCAGATTTTCAATCTGATTTGTTTTCAAACTAGTTACAATTAGATTTGCAATCTGATTGGCTTCCAAATCGGTTGCAGTCAGATTTGCAACCTCATTCTTTTTCAAACGAGTTTGAAATAGATTTGCAATCAGATTTGATTCCAAATCAGCAACCCCCAAATCTACAATCCAATTTAAATTCAAATCAGGATCAGTCAAAATTGAACTCGAATTTGAAATCAAATCCACAATCAGAGTTAATTTCAAATTTGCAGCTTGATTTACCCTCTCACATTGAAACCGAATCAGATATCACATTAAAAGATACTTTAAATTCAAAAGGGGATAGTAAAAAACGTGAAGAAAACGAATCAAACAAATCTACAAGATCTCTACAGGCTAATGATGTTTCTGGTATAGGTTCAAAAATATATTTGAGCTGGTTATGAGAGAAGACGCCCAGATCAAAGAAAAGTGACCAACACACTCTTGCCTGAACATGAAGCCAACTCGAATCAAGTCCAAAATCATCCAGGTAATTCTAAAACTGTCTCAGACATGTCTCAGTCAAATATTGAAGTTCAAAGCAAGTCTTTTGATGATTTAGATATCCCAATAGCAATTCGAAAGGGAAACAGGTCATGTACTAGGCACCCCATGTACCCTATGTCTAAATTTGTTTCTTACAAGAATCTCACCGCATCTTTTTCTGCCTTTACCTCTCAATTATCCAGTGTAGAGATTCCTAAGAATATACAGGTTGCTTTGGAGAATCCTGAATGGAGAGAGGCAGTACTCGAAGAGATAAGAGCTCTTGAGAAGAATAAGACATGGGAAGTTGAAGATCTACCAAAAGGGAAGACAACAGTGGGCTGTAAGTGGGTCTTTTCCACTAAATATAATTCTGACAGAACATTGGAACGGTACAAAGCAAGACTTGTGGCTAAGGCTTTTACACAGACTTATGGCATTGATTATTTGGAGACATTTGCACCGGTGGCAAAACAAAACACGGTAAGGGTACTCCTATCACTTGCAGCTAACCTTGAATGGCCTTTGCAGCAACTGGACATCAAGAATGCCTTTTTAAATGGAGATCTAGAAGAAAAGGTATACATGGATCCTCCTCCGGGTTTTGAACAGAGATTTGGAACTAGGGTTTACAGACTAAAAAATCTCTATATGGATTGAAGCAATCTCTGAAGGCCTGGTTTGAGAAATTTACCAAATCAGTTAAAAGACAGGGTAATACTCAAGCTCAAACTAACCACACTATGTTTATTAGACACTCACAAGAAGGGAAGGTGATGGTTTTAATAGTGTATGTTGACGACATTATTCTAACAGGTGATGATCAAAGTGAGATGGATCGGTTGAAAGGCAATCTTGCAACTGAGTTCAAGATCAAGGATCTGGGAACCCTCAAGTATTTTCTTGGCATGGAGGTGGCACGATCTAAGAAAGGGATAGTGGTTTCACAGTGAAAGTACATTCTAGATCTCCTAAAGGAGATAGGAATGAGTGGATGTAAGCCAACTGATACCCCGATCGATCCAAATAAGAGACTCGGTGATAGTGAACAAGGGGAACCAATGGATGCACCTCAATACCAAAGGTTGGTAGGAAAGTTAATAGACCTATCACACACACGACCTGACATTTCCTTTGCTGTAAGTTTGGTGAGCCAATTCATGCACTTCCCACGGAAGGAACATCTTGAAGCTACCTATAGGATACTGAACTATCTAAAAAGCTCTCCAGGAAAGGGTTTGTGCTTTAGAAGAGGAAAACAACACACTATTGAAGCCTACACCGATGCAGATTGGGCAGGTTCAGTGAAAGATAGAAAGTCTACTTTAGGATATTGCACTTATGTTTGGAGCAATCTTGTTACATGGAGGAGTAAAAACAAAGTGTGGTGGCACGGAATAGTGCAAAAGCCGAGTATCGAGCTATGGCTAATGGGGTCTGTGAACTCCAATGGCTACAATGCATACTAGAGGAATTAAAGAAACAGGTAGAAAAGCCTATGAAGTTATACTGTGATAACAAGGCTGCAATCAGCATTGCTCATAACCATGTGCAGCATGATCGAACTAAACATAGGGAGATCGATAGACAATTTATCAAGGAGAAACTTGAAGAAGGGGTCATTTCCATGCCATTTGTCCTTGCCTCACAACAAACTGCCGATGTCCTCACAAAGGGATTGTTTAAACCAGTTTTTGAACTTCTTGTTAGCAAGTTGGGCATGATTGACATCTATGCGACAACTTGAGGGGGAGTGTCAGAATATCTAGGATATACTAGTTAGGATTCTATGTTATTTGAAATTTAATTATTTAAGATTTTACGCTCCATAAAATCTGAATTATATAGATTTGGTTAAGTTAGGATTTTTTATTTTTTTGGTCTTTAGTTATTTGAGATTATAGGCAGGGATTGTTCTATAAATAATCTACCTGTATTACGATGTAAATAATAATAAAAAGTCAGATTCCACTTTTTCTCCACCATGACTTTCAATCACCATAAGTAAAAGCTTAAAATAAGAGAGGAAATTGCATGATATTCTAGTCTTAGGAAAAGGGCCTAGTTCAAGACAGAAAACTTTCTAGGCCGCTCAATTCATCTTCTACGAGCTCTTCAGTATTGCAATCGCAGCAGAAAATATAGATTTAGTGATACTACTTTCTGTGAAAACAGTTTAAAACGTTAAATTGAGTAAACGGAGGACTTTGGCATAAAAATGTGATGAACAATTTATATTTATATTCATATTTTCGGTTTTTTCTTTGACTGCTAAAGAACATGGGTCTATATGGTAAGGAGCTCAACAAAGGGACAAACTTACAGCTTCTGGATAATTGACTGCAAAGTCAATTGCAACGGCAGCACCAAGACTTGGTCCAACTAATACCATTGGCCTCTTGATGTAGGAGTTCCAGAACTAGAGGAGAATAAGAAAGTCAAATAATCTCTTAACTTACCCAAGACCAAAAAAACACAGACATGATAGCTGTACACAACATATTAAATTCTCAAAACAAATCTTCTAGAGAAGATATAAAAAGAGTGGTGCAGATCTCAACTTTTTGCCACAAATTTACATGTTTTGTAAGTTGTTATTCTTTTTTTATCAGCACGTGTTTCAAAGACTATAAAAACTTGTCAGGTCAAGCACCATTAGAACGTTACATCGATTGATGGAAGATGACAACATCTGCACATGGGTGGGCATCAAGTCGTCGGGATCAAAAGGGCGCCAATATGCAACATGTCTTTCTCTCTCAATTTCCCTTCTTTTTTTTTTGTTTTTCTTTCTTTTTTTCATCATTTATTTACTTATTTGTTTTTCTCTTTCTTCATCCTATCCCCTCTTTTCTTATCCTTTCCTCTTCCTTTTCTCCTTGTATATCTATGTCTTCATTATAGATTATTACATTAAAAAAAATACAATAAGCACAATACACAGAGCGTAGCGTGTGTTTTTGACTAATTCATACTAAAAAGTTGTTACTACACAGAAAATATCTTGAAACCATTCCACTATATCAATGAACAACATGTCAGAATCAGATCAGCTCTTTGCCAAATATACTCATGGCATGAAAATACCTGATAAAGGTGAAGACGCTTGGATGCCACATCAGATGGTGGAAGCGTTTCTGGGTGTTTGTGAGAATAACAAAAGAACGAAGTCTTGATTAAAGCACAAATTATTGCAGGACAAAGGTAAGTAAACATAGAGTTCTACTTATACGGCTATAAGAAACAGAGTAAACGAAAAGTAAATGAACCTAAATCAGAGAAACCCCATCCCAGAACATCCAGAGCCCATGTCTCCAAACCAGCCTCCTCAAGCAGTGGGTGTGCACATCTCCATTCCAGACAAGAACTAAGCAATACAATACAAAATAATAAAATCATGTCAACAAGCAGGAGATTACGTTTTAGTACCCATGGTTTAAATTTTGTTACATTTGTTTACCTGTCAAAGCAATGGAGAAGAACCACTGGACTAGTCTCCCTTCGTTTAAGTGGTTTCACACAACTGCTCATAATATAACTGCTACAATCTCCAAACTGCCACTGCAATTACAAGGGTCAAATTTAAGTCAGCACTAAAATAATAATAATAATAATAATAATAATAATAGACATTTGCATCACATCTGGTTTCAAATTTAGTCTTAAAGTTGCAAACAAACCCATTACTCTTGTACTTGTCAGTGTCACAAGAACAATAAATCAAGAAACGAAAATCAGCATATTACACAAAAATCTCATTTCTAATTTTTACACGAAGCCATTCTTCACTGTTTACAGCGATTGAGCGATTTTCATACTGAAAGGAAATATCTTCCCTTCTTCGCCTTAAAAAAAAAAAAAAAAAAAAAGCTATTGTGGTAAAGCAAAATGGGGACTTATACCTTAACGGGCAGCCTCTCAATCCTCTGGGCCAGGTTTCGTGCAAATGGGTCTTTGATATTTTGCACCTCTTTTGGAAGAAACGTTGGAAACCCGCCACATTCACCACCATTTCTATCCATGAGACTCCTTAAGCCTCCACATTTCTTTGCTGTTATCGCCGC
>CAMOHE010029178.1:6910-39526 GCA_946598075.1 Artocarpus hirsutus | reverse complement strand
TATATATATTTTTTATATTGAGTAGGTTTGGATTATCTTGAATTTTGAAAAACTCAACCCAAACCCACCCAATAAAAAATATTTTATATATATTTTTTATATTGAGTAGGTTTGGATTATCTTGAATTTTGAAAAACTCAACCCAAACCCACCCAATAAAAAATATTTTATATATATTTTTTATATTGAGTAGGTTTGGATTATCTTGAATTTTGAAAAACTCAACCCAAACCCACCCAATAAAAAATATTTTATATATATTTTTTATATTGAGTAGGTTTGGATTATCTTGAATTTTGAAAAACTCAACCCAAACCCACCCAATAAAAAATATTTTATATATATTTTTTATATTGAGTAGGTTTGGATTATCTTGAATTTTGAAAAACTCAACCCAAACCCACCCAATAAAAAATCGGATTGAGTGGGTTAATGGAAATTTTTATTTGGATTCATCGATTATCTCAAATTTTATTGTATGTGTTAGATCGAATTCGTTGGATTGTCGGATTTTGTGTTCATCTCTATTCCATTTTTTGTTTTCCTAAAGTAAAATAATTATTTTTTTACTTATTTCTATTTGATATTTGAAAAAAAGAAACTTTGGGAGTGCTAAATAACAGATAAAATTAATATACAAAGCAATGGGACGATCATAAACAATCATAACATATTTTTAACTACTCCAAAGGGGAGGATGGTTGTTGGATAATTTACTTATGTGAATATGACAGACTCTATATTATTTATATATATATTTTCTATTTATCTAATGTAAGGGTAAAAAAGGTACAAGAATAAAAGTGAATTCCATTGCAAAGCTGTATGCAATATGCAAAAGATGCCTGTTGTTCAGTTCAATCTTTTTTTTCTTATTATATTTTTATTTATCTTTTTATCTTTCATCATGCTATATTTATTATATCATCAAGATAATGATCCATCAACCTAGTACAAACTGGAGAATTTATCCTGAAAACGGAAGAATTATTGAATCTGCGCGAAACTTGTATAAGAGTTTTATGTACAACAAAGGGGCAAATCCTTATGGGGTTCTTTTTGAAAACATGAAAAGTTTGCCATAGTAAAAGCCTAAGCTCACGGAGATGTTGATCTTGCAGCGGTTGAATAAAAAATAAGAGGGGTTTTGTATAAATATACAGTTTGAGATTTTATTCCTTGTTAATTAAACCTTGAAATCTGCTAATTTTGTGGCTTGCCTTTTTTTGCCTTTCAGTCATTAGGTGTTTGGAAGGGTGGTGAGAACCACTTATACTGTAGCATGTAAGAGTTTTATATTGTAGCAATTTTTTTTATTGTTACTGTAACATGTGAGAGTTATTTATTGTCTATAACTGAGTTTGTGACGAGAACATGTTATATTTTATACGTGTTAAAACCGCATAACAGGGGCATTGGGTCTACGGGTATGATTCTCGCTTAAGGTGCAAAGGGTCCCAAGCTCAACTCTCGGAATGCCCCTAAAAAGCCTTTTTGACGTATATGCATATGTTCACCAAAAAAATTAAAAAATAATTTTTACAAAGAAATCTCGCTAGAAGGTGGCCTTGAACCTCCGACCTTGTGGTTAACAGCTACATGCTCTAGCCCACCGAGCAATTCCAGCAGCGGTTGTTCTATTAGAATGTACTTTTACTCGTCTCCAAAAGTTCCGACCGCAGCGCAAAGCGATTCTCGTGGAATGAGAAAAGAGTCATTCTTGGAAAATCAGAAAACCCAATCGACAATGACATCGGAAACTCAAACTACCTCCGCCGTCTCCAACGATTCCTCCTCTCAGACTAGGCAAAGGTTAGGTTTTCTAAAAAATTCCCTTTCTTTTCTATATATATGTATGTATGTATGTATATGAATTGGCCCCCTTTTTTTGGATGCGTATGTCCTGGAATTTTGTCTAATTGATGAGTTATACACACAAAATTTCTGATCTTTAGCAATAATTGTGGGAGAAAGGAAAGAAAGGAAATCGGGAACCCTAATATTAGAACAACTGTTGCAGGAAGAAGAGGAAATGGGATCAGCCTGCCGGGTCCTTGGTTTCAGCTGGGCTTGCCGTGCCTGGGATTGTCCCAATCGGTGCCATGGGTTCTCTTGGAGGAGTTTCGGTTCCTGCTGTAACTCTTGTTTTGATGAACCCACTTGCTGCTAGCTCTAGTAGTGTGCCCATGGCGATTCAGACGCCTTTGTTACAGCAACATGCTGCTGCAATAGTCTCGAAGTTAAACCTAGTGAGATCCTTATCTGGGTTTTCCTTCAATTTTGACGCCTTTATGATACCTATGTTGTTTGAGTTTTTCGACTTTGGAATCGAAATGTCGTTTACGTTTTTTTCTAATCGATTTGTGTTTGGTTTTTAAATGGTTTGTGCCATTTAGCCAAAGATCCAAGATGAATTAATAGCACGGGAAATTGTAATCAATGATGCGGAGTCTTCTGTTCGTTACAAGCTCACAAAGCGCCAGACACAAGAGGAGGTGAATCTGATTATTTCGAGTTTTCATCAGTTATTAGACAGCCATTCGGCTTCGTTTCAGTTATTACTGTTACTGTTACTTTTATTATTAAGACATTGTTGGATTCTGGTTCTCTATTTGCAGATTCAAAGATGCACTGGTGCTGTGGTGATAACAAGGTTTGTTATTTCTTAAAGGCTTCCCGGAAGGAACTATAACGTTATTCGCTCAGGCATATAATGCTTTTGTTTAATTGCGATTGCAGGGGAAAGTATCGTCCACCAAATGCACCATCCGATGGTGAGAAGCCATTATTTCTCCATATCTCTGCAGGGGCTCACGTAAGTATTGATCAATCCTTGAGGTAGCATACACTATATTTCTGATTTTCTAGTTTGGTGTAATTGTGTTAGTGGAGTACGTGTGCATTTTTGTTTTTTGATCCTTCAGAAGATAATTTTTTAAATGTGCTCGCATCCCATTGCTGTGAAGATTTTCTCTTGGGTCTGTATAATGTTCTTGCGACATTTTTTTTTGCTCGTGTTCAAGATACCTGCCAATGGGAAGATATAAATTTTAATTTTCTTCTATTTGGTAGTTATAAATGATTATGGGTTTCATTTGCAGTTGAAAGACACAGCAGAACGTGTTTTGGCTGTTGATCGTGCCGCTGCCATGGTTGAAGAAATGCTGAAACAAGATCAGAAGTTACAGACAGTAAGTGCCAGAATGTATGCTTGCATTACCTGGCCAGCTTCTGTATTCTATGTTTTTGATGATTGACACAGGATTGTCTTTATATCAGGATACTCATGCACTGACCACGTGTATATTTTTGGGTTTTGATGCGGACCCTTCATTGAACATTGCTGCTCGTATTCGTGGCCCAAATGTTAGTTCCTTCCTTTCTCTCTTTATCCTAGCATTAAACTTTGCTTGGATGGTTATAGAAGTCTTTTCCTTATTCTTAGTACATTTCAATTCTTTCCCCCTCTCTCTATGTTACTAAAATCGGTAGCAGAAATAGTTTCTCTTTACTTTGTTACATATACAACGGATGGTAACAAATTGAGGTTGGGCATACTATTTGATATCGCTGCTTGTATATGTGTTTGCATAATCTGGTCTTTTTTTCTTTCTTTGTTTATTTGTTTTTGTTTTTTTTTTTTTTTTTTTGGGGGGGGTTGTGGGTGTTTCATTTACGCGTTTTTTTTAAATCTATTTTTGAATTATAATATAACGCACATGATGGAGATAACGGATTCTAATATTTGAAGCTTTCCCTGACATCTCCATACGATTGGGAGAGATTGTTTTTGTGTTGGTGGTGGTTCGCTTTTGTGCATGCAGGACCAGTATATAAATCACATTATGAATGAAACAGGAGCAACTGTCATCCTCAGAGGTCGTGGTTCAGAAAATATTGAAAGTTCACTTGTTGAAGGTGCTTTCTTGGTTCATGCAATATGACACTAATGTGGTCTCTGGTCTGTTATGGAAACCATTCTATGCTTTGTATTAATTAGTGTAATTTATTATCTTTGGATATTTCTTACAGAAGGACAACAACAGCTACATTTGTTCTTGTCAAGCAAGAATCCAAAAAGTCTTGAAGATGCCACGCGTTTGGCTGAAAACCTTTTGGATACAATCAGTGTAGAGTGTGGTGTCTCTAGGTAATCATCTTTACCGTGCGTAGGGGTGTAAAATGGTCTGAACACCACTCAGGTTTACGCGTATATTAACGAAGTTAGGTTTGTGGAGTTTTTGCTTGTTTTTTCTTAACGAAAGTTTGCAGTTTAGCATTAGCAGAAACCTGGACCTTATTTTGTATAATTTTGATATCGGTCATGGGTATTTTTTATATCTACGGGCGTCGAAGCTTCTTACACTTCACTGTAGCATGAAGTAGTTGTTTCACCCTCTGTGTGGAGCTCATGCTCTTCCCCGAGACAGGATCCCTTGTTTTGTTATACAAATATCTTTCATGTCAATCTGTTTGTTTTTGCCATAGTTTTCTATCCTCTATAGGAGATAACTTGTGGCCATTTTCTCACTGTTATAGGGTTTCTTCATCTAAGGTTTATAGTGCTATCCCACCCCCACAGCAGGTATATAGCGCTGTTCCACCTCCTCAGCAGTTGATGGCTGGAGCTCTGAATTCTTGTAATGGAGAAGCTAGCGCAAGTTCAGCCACTGGATTGACTTCTTCAACAGTGGCTACTACACCAATTCCTCCAGTTTCTTCGGTTGGGACCACTGGAATCTCTACTGTGGTTTCTCAAGGAACATTATCTCAAACTGGAGGGCTTTTAAACTTTGGGCAATCTCAGGTAGACGCGCCCAAGCCTCTATTTCCCAGTGGAACAAGCTATAGTGGATATGGCGGAATATATCCTCAAGCTACACCTTTGCAACAAGTTGCCCTAGCCCTTAAACAGTCATCTTCTCCTCTCAGTTCGACTGCAGCCCCCACAACACAAGCCTCAAGCTGGGAACCAAAGTCGAGTGCTAGCTCTACCTCTGAGAAGGATAAACGGCCTCAGCAAAAGCGGAAGTTTCAGGAGTTACCGATTGGTTCAAGGGGTTCTGCAAAGTCCATTCAGGTATCGATGCATTTATTCTACATGTTGGTCTTCAGGTACAGGTGTGGGATTTAAACATTTACATTTTTGGCATTTGAAACATTTAATGGGGAATTAGTAAGAATTATAATATAAAAGGTTGGGCTTTGTTCAATTTCCATTTCTGAAAGCTTGCATTAATGACTCAAATATTCTGCTTTGAGTTTTTAAAGTACACTGCAATCAGTTAGGAAATTTATATTGGATGAAATTAGAATTGTTGACCCATATGTCGGGCTTATAGACCGAATTTTGTTGCTGCACCCTGCAGTGTTTAAATTTTACCATGTTCTTATTTTTATTCTTTATTTTATATTCTATTATCTCATTGTCTTTGTTCTATAATAATACTTTCTTGTGCTAACTTGCAGTACTCACTATTCCAGGTATTTTCTCTGACCTTCTATGAAGCTAACTTGCCGATAGTGGACCTCTCTATTGGACCATTGGTTTGTATGTTTCACAGGGTATTTACTTCTGGAGGTGCCATGAGGAGGCGCTTCAAGCCTTAATAAGCGGACAATTCTAGTTTGCATGCTAATTGGTTTAAATTTCATAGTTTGCCAATATTCTTTACTAGCTTGTAGATTTTGTGCTTCCATATTCCGTTACAATACGTCCGTTATTGACTTTCTTGATCAGACAACCTGCGTTTGACAGCCAAACTCCTTGTCTTCTAGACAAGGGGTTTTGTTAGAATGCAGTGGTCCTAAGATGAATAAATTAGAATAGACACCCTCAGGCGCTTCTTGTTATTCTAGTGGCATTGACATAGCTATTATTTTGAGAACAATAATCATGTTAAAAGTACGTCGAATACCAAGTTCTTAGAAAATTCACTGCATTGAATTTTGGCCATGGCCCTAACCAACTTTCATCTTATCAACCTGCATTTCTCATCTCAATCAAGATTTTTGAAGCGCTACATTGGTACTTATCTGTCTTGGAATTAGATAATAAGGACATCATATCCGCATGTTCGTGCATATGATTTTGAGAATTTCTATAAAGTGACTCGCATTGCATCTAAAAATGCTTCATTTCTTTTCTTCTTACTTTACAATTCTTCACCCAGAATCTCCGTTGTATTTTGTACGTATCAATATATGTATGTGCATGTTCTAAAATAAATTTCAAGACATGGCTGTGTATATTACCCGTTAAGTTATGTCGTGGATCTAATATTTAGACGTATCTGTTGTCTAGTGATATTGAGATAGGCTGGTTTTTTTCTCCCTAACTTACTGCAGGGTTCTGAATTTTTAAAGCCAGCTAAAGTTTCAGCAGATTTGGTTGTTAGAAATGTGTCAACCATGCCAGCTCCAAAGAAGCTGGTCTCAGCAACATCTAATGGAATGCCACCACCCCCATCAAGAACCATGCCCCCTCCACCCTCGCCAAAATTTACTTCCACTCCCCCATCAAGAACCATGCCCCCTCCGCCTCCGCCAAAATTTGCATCAACTCCCAGTTTGAAAGGTCAAGACGAGAGCAATATTCCAAACAAAACCAAATCTGATCCTGTCTCGGGTATTTTTTTTTTACTTCGTTATTGTTTTTTGTTTTGTTTTTCTGCCCCCTGTTTATGGTGCTTGTTTTGATTGCCTAACGTAAGCAGTGGTCTAATCTTAAGAGAACACTGCATGGTTTCACCTCTTTCTATTTAAGTATTTCTTTCGAATTTGTCTCATGCCCTTTAGTCATTTCAGATACCTTGGTGAAGTTAATGGAATACGGTGACGACGACGACGACGACGACGATGAGGAAAACACTGAAGAACCACTCTGTAGAAACCACGGCCCTGCAGCAGCTCGAAAGCCGTTCTGGGCCCTATGAAATATCATATCTTTTCAACTGGTTGATGATGGTGTTTAGGGGAAGGTTTGCATATAAGATACATGCAGATTGGTGACGTGGTTTGAGCAAGACTGGAGGGGGTAGCTACTATGGTTTTGTTTTGGTTATAGGTGTAAATTAGTAGCTCCTGTGTAATTCCCAGCAAGAGAAAAAAAAATATATATACTAGTTTTTGGATCACATTAGCAATAGTTGTTTGGTTAAATTTTCAGCTCTTTTGTGGTTATTGAATCCAATACAGGGCCCTACAATTTTCCTTCTTTCTCTCATTGCCTACACCTACTTAAAAAAATAAAAAATTAAAAAATTAAAAAACCTTCTCTGCAGTACTGGTTTTTAAACAGTGAAAACAAAGTGAAGTGCTGCCCTCTAGCAGAGGAGATGAACTTCCAGCACTCATAACGTTCGTGGGACCATGATTTTTTTTATTTTTATTTTTATTATTATTTTTTTTTTGTATTTGAATATAAAGGGTAATTCAATGCTGATCCCATCGCTTTCAAAATGAGCATTCCTGTGCATTTCGTTACTTTGGTTTTTAAAGAATCATTAAGGGAGTTACCAAGAGAGTTTCTTACAAATTAGAACATGTTACTACAACGGTAATATTTTCAATTGCTTGCGAAAAGAATGTGACTATGTTCGTTGAATTTCAGAAATTCTTCGCTAATTTTAAGGACGATGCTACGGTGGACGACACTAGAATTCCCGCCCGGTGGAGAACTTTTATTTGGACTGTTGGATCAAAGCCAACGGTGCGAAGCTTAAAATAGTAAAATTACAATAAACCCTACCGCATGTTATCAAGACCAAATTTAAACTCTAATCTTAATTTCATCTCCTTTTCAAAAACAATAAAAAAAAATCTCTCGTTTTCTCTCCTCTGCCTCTTCGTGACTTCTTCTCACTTTTTCTCGTTTTTCTTTCTTTGTTTTTTTCTCTGTCAACATCTAACAGGACTGAGTATGGCCGTTTACTTCTTGTTGGGATATGATTTGTTCAGACCCAAATCATTCAATAAAGTCCCAAAATAAGGAGTCTGAATTATATTCAGAGCAAATCGAGCCCAAAAGAGTATTCAATTTGAGGCAGATTGACAAGGAAGGCACCACTTGTTCAGTACTCAGTCGAGTTGAGGCTTTGATTGTTTCATCGTTGTTTACGATTCGATTACGACTTTACTCATTTCATCATTTAAATCTAAACATTCTTCAACATTGTAGATTTGCCAAGTATCGGTTTGATGGAATCGATGTACACAATCTGATAGTTACAAGAGAAAACGTGCCAAGCCACGAACTGAGACGTGGGAAAAGCTCGATTCTTTCTCCTTATCACAGATCAACATGTGTCCCACTACAATGTACATTTACTCCTTCCATCAGTTTGGGCCCACGATCTGATAATGTGCCCTATATAAAGGCGTTAGCAACTTCACTGGAGATATATGACGAAGTTTATAGAAATTCTACAGAAATACTATCTCATCCATATATCATTTCTTTCAAACATTTTGTAATTTGTTATGTGCTTAAATTGATCAGATGGAGGGTTCAACGGCGGAGCTAGCCTCGTCGGTGGCTAGGCCTTTGATGGGTTGTCGGTTCTTTTTTTTTTTTCTTTTAAATTTTATTGATTATTTTTCAATTTTTAAAAGAATTAATGGTTTAATTTTTTATTGTATTAAGATTATAATTAGGTGTGGAAGAGTCCAGATGCACCCACACACGGAGCCAATGAAGGACAAGCCCCCACTCACTTTTTTCTTCTTCAAATATTACATATAGATGTATGTATCTATCAACTTGCTTTATTACAAAAAGCCTCACTGAAACATTGCTCCCAAATTTTAAAACCACACCCCAATATCGGTATTAAAAGAAAAAACACTTGATCCAATTTAGTAAAAATTATATAATCTGTCCATTTTTTAAGGAGTGAATTAATATTTGTCTTTGTTATACAAATATCACTTATATGTCCCTTTTTTAAAATTTTATATATTCAAATCCCTAAAATACCCTCTAACTAAATATTATTATGTATTTAAATTTTTATAACAAATTTTCTTATTTTTTGAATAGTTAAATTAGGAAAAAAATATACACGTATATTTCTTATTTAACATATTACATGATGCATTATAATTATCACTTTAAGTCTTAAAAAAATAAAATGAATGTCATTGAGTACATTGTCATTACGTATCATTAACTTAATGATATAACAATTATATAACCTATAAGATACACAAAAGACTTAATAAATACTATATCATTAATTTAATTACATATCACAAACAAAGATAAATATCATTCACTTGAAGTCTTAAGAAATGAATGCCATTACGTATCATTAACTTAATGATCTATCAATTATCTAACCAGTAAGACACATAAAAGTCTTAATAATACTGTGTAATTAATTTAATTACAACACTCTAATTTTAATTTGTCAATAAAACTATATCATTAATTTAATTACAATACCCTAATTTCAATTTGTTAGTACATCCAACTTGTCGATAAAAAAATTTCATCTTTTTAGGGAATTTTAAAATCGTTATTTCAGATACCATTTTGAATTTAAACAACAAACACTTTAATTCTAGGGATTTTTTTTAATATAATAATATAATAATTCGTTTGAAATCTTAAATACGTATATTATAGTTATTCTAAAAAAAATAAATTAAAACTAATAATATCATTATTATGGTCATTAATGTCTTTATACATATACATTAGAACATATAAAGAATATTTATAAACGGCAGACATATTTTAATTCTACAAATAAAAAAAGGCCACATGTCTCATTAACCCTCTAATTTAATATCTTTACAAAGTGGGCCCAATACATGATAAAGGCCTTTATTAAAAAAAGAAAAAACATATGAAAGAAAAAACTTATCCTTTTCTTTCTCTACACCCTTCTATTCCTTCTTAGAGACTAAATTGAAGGAAAAAAAAAACTCACCTTTTATACGATATTAGCTAAAAGTGCAAACAAAAAAGGTCAGTTTGGTAGTGTTTTCAAAATGAATGAAAATGATTTTGTTTTAAAAAATGAGAATTTCTAAAAAATAGTGCTACTTGCTCTCCATCTTGTAGCATTGAGTGTAAAGGTTGTTAGTTAAATACCCAACATTCATATTGTTCATATATTCAATGTAAAAAAACCCTTCATTTTAATTTTTTAACATTTTCAAGGCATAAAACCCTGTCAAAGACAATTGTATTACATTAATAGACATCAATTTTGTCTAAATTTTTGTTTTAGCTTTTAGTCTCTACTTACGAAAATTTCTAGCTTTGTCCCTGGATGCACCCTCACTAAGATGGAATTTTAGACTTTAGATCATTTTTTACCGGTGGACAAAAAAAAATTGCACTCCACCTAGACCTGTCCTAATTTTAATATTACGGACTAAAATTGTCACAAAAAAAAAACAAAGAAATTTGGGGTTTATTTGTCACTAAAAAAGAAGTAACGCAATCTGGTTCAGAATTTATTTATTTATAAGCAAGCAACACAGTCCCAATAATCCTCTTTTTCACTTGAAATAATTTTCTTCTTTATACATGTCACTTTGTTGTCATGCTTTCGAAAGCAAAAATTTTCTTTTCGCCCTTTTAGAAGTGTAAATGCAGTGAACAGTACATCCCACATGGCGTTGACAAAATATTAAATTAACACCTTTCACGGTGTCCTTTTTTTATTGTTAGTTTTTCTACTGTCGTATTGACAATTTGACATTACTGTTGTATATTTCATGACCATGAGTACGATGAAAATTTCAATTCAAAGATCAATAACTGCTGTCATGCCAAATAATAACAGACTGATGATAATGTCAATAATAAGTATTGCTTAAGCAGCTTATTTTCTATTCTCTAAGTCAAATTTTCTTTTCAACGAATTTTTTAGTAGGATATAAAAAAATATCTTAACAGTAGGATACGATTTTAAGTTTTCTTTGATAACGTCATTTTAATTATATAGTTTCAACTGTTATATTGTAAAGTTTTCATATGATATAATATAAAACAAAAATAAACTATAATATAAAATTGTCACATAATATAATAAATTTATTTTAACTTTTTTATTTTAACAACAAAGTCAAACACTTTTAAATGGTAGGAAACATAATAACCATATAACATTAAAAATACGACAATTTTTTGTAGAACTTGAAAATTTTCTCCTTGTTCAACCATTCTAGCTTTTGTGTCATTTCCATGACATCTGCCAAATATGACCACTGGCCAATAAATTGGCTAGCTACTCTCAGAAGGAAGACAATAACCGTTCATACGAATTAAAGCTTAAATTCAGCCGAGCAATAGTAGACTTAATAGGCCAAGTTCATACACAAAAGGAGTCTATTCAAGCTCATAACGAATTAAAGCTTAAATTCAGCCGAGCAATAGTAGATTTAATAGGCCAAGTTCATACACAAAAGGAGTCTATTCAAGCTCATAATGGACGGTCCCAACTCCACAGCCACAAAGCTAGTGGGACAAGTTGTTGCTCCAAGTTCAGTGTCTCTCTGCAAATATCTGCAACATCATTTATGACGTCTCAAACAGAAACAGCCTTTTACGTTGACCCACAAGAAATTAAAAGTTTTGATGGCGGTCTTGTCATGTACCTCTCAGTTGGCCAGTTGTTGAATGGCGTACAGAAGTCAGAGATGGGGATCCCCATACGTATTTGAAAAATCATTTTGATACTCAGTTCTCATGAGTGGAGTTATGAGCCTGCCGGCTTATAAAATTAAAAGTTATACTGAATTGTTTCGCAGCAGTAAAAATCACTTAATTTTTATCATAAATTTAATTATAAATAACAAAAATTTTTTACATATTATATTAGCAATAAAAAAATTACTATAATATAAAACTCTCATATGCTATAATAAAAATAGTTCCTATCTTTAGTTTCTATCACTCTTTCAAACGCCCATATAGTCTCATATATAATTTACTTTTTAGATTTTGTTATTATCTTGTTAGTAGTAAAGTTATCATGTATAGATTAAATAGGATTACTTAGCTATTTTGTCATGCTATTATACATTTTCAAGATTACTACTAGCTAACAGAAGCCTCTACTTGACCAAACGGGTAGAAAACAAAAATCCCATTTGAAAAATCTATTCAACATTCAAGTCACAACTTGGGTTTTCAATTTCTATCAACTTGAGTTTCTTCTTTTTGTTTTAGTAAGGGCCATAACCGTCTTCATGACGGACTCCAATTATAAGTATCAATATGGGCATTTTTGGTCTTTCCCGGTCTTCATTCTTGCATATATCTCATCAAATATCACGTGGAACCTTCCGGCTAAGCCAAAACTTTTGACCTCATTTTTTAAAAATTCTGGCTTACGGTGTAAGAAACAGATATAAAGCATGTGGAATTTATGACCAATTTCTTTCCAAAAAAAAAAGGCAAATTTGCTTGTGTTGTGTACATAATTGTATTAGTAATTTCCACTATTTCTTCTTCATTGTGGCTTGGATTTGCTCATTATATTTGATAGCTTTTCAGGCAGCTTAAATGAAAAACAAAATGATAGATGGAAAAAAAAAAAAGAAGAAGAAGCAAGAGTACATAAATTTACACAAACCGGTTAGAGTTTCAAAATAATTTTTGCTTAATACACCATAAGTCATCAGATCATGAGAGTACAAATGAATAACAATAGTAAAAACCTTTTCAATCATACAACTCTAAAAAGCTTAACTCTGTTACAATACACTATAACTATAAACTTGTGTAACAGCAATCACCTTCTGCCTGGATTCTGTAATGATTATGGGGATCCCTCAAACAGATCCAAAAGCAAATTCTCCAAATCATCGGCAGTGTACTTGATGCATTTATCACTTATGTGAGTAGAATGTCTTCCAGTGAACGTCCTGTAAGCTTGGATTACTTGGAGAGATGTCGAGATTCTCAGGTCTTCTCGGAGCTCAATATCCGGAATGACCCATCCTGTCTGAGTCCGGTAAATTTCCTCGAAAGCGAGGCAAAAGCTCCTCAACCTCTCCTTGAGAAGGATTTTTGAGATTGAATGTGAGCCTGGGTTCTGTATTCCCTCGTCCTTGAACAAAGAAAGGATTGAGCCCCAAGTGGCTCTTTGGTAGTCCATTGCATGCTGTTGGAATTTACCATTGCGTTTTTTAATCCATTCGCTTCCAAAAATGGCCTTTAGTTCAGACCCTTTCACCTTCTGAGCCATGTAATGTATGTTGTTCATCAAGAACAAATGCTGCAAGGAAACCTCCCTGTACAACTTGGACTTGGCATCAAGGTTGTGCTCCAAAACTGCAGCAAGTGATACAAAGAGTTGAGCCATTGGGGAAACTCTGCTTTTATCACCCTCTTCTGTAGTTGGACTAGCATCAGGTGACGGTAATGCAATGTGATCCCCTTCATCATGGTCCTTGAAAAGCAAATTCAGGGTCTCACCATAGTCGGTGAGATTCCTAATGTAGTTCATGACATATCTGGTTAGTGGATGAATTCCCCCTCCCGAAATCGGATTATTCGAGTGGTTGGACACAATAGCATTCTGAAATTCGACGAAAGTCGCCCTCACACAGTCACCTAATCTGCCAAGGACCTCACGACATTCCGTAATAATGGAAGAACCGGCCTCTCCTATGTACAAGACTTCTACATCAGGGATAAGATCCCCAAGAACCTCATACATGTCAAGAATGCGGAGCAGCTTCTCTGGTTGTTGGGGGCCAACAGACATGGCTTTGCCGAAGTTCAGAAGCTGCAATATTGAAGTCTTTGATGACTCAACGAAACAAACTAGACTAATTGGTCCGAGCTCCCCAAAGATCTGATCACAAAGCCATTTCTCACTAGCAAGATAAACCCGGACAAAGATCTTCATAGTGCGAATCCACCTCCTGATCTTGGAATTCAAGTTGGTCCACTCCATTTTGAGGACATCCTCAATGCTCAGTTTCTCCATCTCAAGAATGGACAAGCACTGATCCAAGGCCTCCTTTCGGAGACTAGTATAAGCCTGGACACATTCCCTATCGTACTTTGAACTGAACATCAAATTTGCAATGCTTTGAAGCTCGGGAATCACATGCGGATGCACCAAATCAACGAGAAATTCCTCAGAGACTCTGCTAAGACTATCTCTGTTTAGAGACTCCTCAAATGAATCATTCCCATAAGAGTTTATGGATCCCTCGTCAAGAGTCTCCTCCTCGCTCGAGCGAAAAGACATGTGTTCAGGCCCAAATGGTTGCCTGTTCTGGACAAGCATGTACCTAAACTCTTCCTCAAGCCTATCCATTGCCGTTTGAAGAACATCATAAGCCCTCCTTTGCAGCTCACACTTCTCATCATGACCATCACCATCATAATCACCATAACCCTTATTCAAACACAAACTCTCTAATCTCTCGGTCAATTTCCGGGCTTCATCTGCGGCAGTTAGATACTCAAAAGCCTCATCAACGCCTGCATCCCATATCATGGACTGATCTGATTCCCAACTCATGATCTTCTCTCGAACAGAATCAAGTAGACTCTTAATCTCACAAACCCTCTCATCTTCTCTCTCACTGGGTGTGGAAATGGAAGACAATTGGGTGCCAAGATCAACCAAAATCTTCCTTGCTTCATCTGTAAGGTTCTTCTTAGATCCTAATGCCCTTGCTATCTGCTTAGCCGCGGCAATTAAATCCTCTTCCCTTTCTAATTCTGGGATTGCAGATTTACAATCTGCCATGGCCATATTACAAGAAGCAAAGACCAGATAATTAAAAAAAAATCACAAAATAGACCAATCAAAAAAATATATATACAAATATATATATTTTTTCTTTTGGTCCAAGGCAGGCCAGGCCAGGCCACTCCTCCAAAAACCTTGTACCACAAGAGCTAGAATGATTTTGATAGCTCAACCAAAAGCATTTAATCCCAAGAGACTTGGTGATCCTTCTAGGTAGCTCAGAACCCAACAATTAATGCAATCCTATCCAGTAATCGAAAAGTGAAAATTCGACAAATACCCAGTACAGAAATATATATATATATGTATATATCACAGTAAAAAAGGAAAAAGAAAAAGAAAACGAGTAAAAGAAAACCCATCTCAATGCACAAGCGAAAAACACAATACAAAAAAGAAGTTTTTAAGTCAATCAGAAG
Organism: Artocarpus hirsutus; assembly: GCA_946598075.1. NCBI lineage: Eukaryota > Viridiplantae > Streptophyta > Magnoliopsida > Rosales > Moraceae > Artocarpus > Artocarpus hirsutus. The sequence goes on along the minus strand of CAMOHE010029178.1, from coordinate 24,375 downwards.
AGGTGATTGTTAGGGAGGTTAAGAAAAGGTAACTACCTGAGAAGTAGTAGCACGGGATGGGACCAAAAACCGAGCCGGAAAGCTGCAGAAACTTTGAGAAAGAAAGCACCATGAAATTTTTTTCAAGGGGCAAGATCCACAGGGACACCTACAAAGTTCAAACAGTCAGAAGGGACTGTACGACTTTTCAAGGTGGTGACAGGGGGAATAAAAAAATAAATTGGTGTACGGATTAGATAAGGCATATACCAATGGAATGTGAATATTTAAATATATCTCCTATTAGTGTTAATTTCTATAACAATTTAGCTTTTTATTTCCAAAAATTATGAAGCAAATCTTTTATAACTAAAAAATTTGTTTTAATTTCGTCGCTCACCTATTTTGTGGATGAAAAGTTAAAGAGAAGAGATAAAGATTTTGTATCTATTTATGAAAAATATTTTTTGCATGGAGAATTTCTATTTTAAAGTAATTCTTTATAAATTATGTAAGGTTATTCTTGTACTAAAAATAAAATTGAAATAAGTTTTTTACATTTAAAAAATAATTTTGTAGTTTCTAGAAATAGATAAATGAATAGAAGAATAATTGAAATTAGAATAAAATAAAAGTAGCACTGAGAAAACAAACATTTTTAAGATTATATTAATGTTTAGGCTAATTAGAAGGATGCAATAACAAACATTTCAATGATTTTTTAGGTCTTTTTCCTCAGATAAGTAGGACAACTTGCCACACCAACTATATATATATATTATTAATGGCCAAATTAATTGTTAAAATGCAAATATTTTTTGGTAGCATTTTAAAATAAATATTTTTTTGGTTGAAATATCAAAATTTAAGTATTGACTATTGAGAGATTTTGCTGAAAATTAGTATGGGACTTGCTGTGTAACATTATTTTTTATTCGTATATTATAGAGTGATATTTGTCTGCATTAAGAAAAGTTGAATAAATAGACGAAGTTGGCAAATTTTTTTTTGCTTAGCCAGCTCAACTAGTGCTTTTTTATTAGCAATTATATAAAATAATTCAAATTGGCGTTATCTTTAAAAGTAATTTTATTAGTGCTGTGAAAAAAATTAATACCGTTTTCATACCATCTTGGATAATATTATTTGTTTATCTAACAAAACAAAATGATCTTGTTTTGTAAATAGTGTGAGAAAAAATATATAAAGATGAAAAGTATTTTTTAAATAATATATAAAAATTCTTGATCTATTGCAATACTAGTCTATTTCTCTTGGGAGGGATGAAGAGAATGTGAGAAAATGTGAAAGATGAAGAGGATTATAAAAATCATTCATGCTATTTGGTAAGAAGGATAGAGTTGAAATGATAGTTATTTAGTTTATTATCATATTATATATTTTTGTACAATTTGTTAATAAATTCTTTGGGCAAAATGGTCTTTTAAAATTTAATGTTGGAAAATTGGTTGAATCTAAAGATGTCAAATGTGTTTCATGTTGTGCCTGAATTGACCTTTTTTTATCATGTCTTATTGGCTATGCCTGTTTTTTATTTAGAGAAAATTACATGCTATATATGTTGCACTTGTAACAGATTTTTTTCATGCCATGCTTAAAAAAGATTGCGCCTACACTACCATTCATATTACATGTTTAAATTATATCAAACATAAACATACGTGTCATTTATAAAAAAAATAATAATAAGTTTCACAAGATGATATTTATGAAAATTTCCCTTTAATTTATCAAGCTTGGCCTACGACTCATTTATATTCATGATGTACACTTCATGTTCTTGTATTTAAATCATGCCCAATAGGAAAATTATAACTAAACCAGAAAAAATAAGTATCATACGTAGTTAAAATTTTAACTTATAACTAAGTAAAACAAAGAAAAAAATTAAAATCAGATTAAAGTACATAAGAAAAAGTACATAATAAAAGGAATAATGTCGTGCCATTGTCATGTTACTTTTTGTGTCTTTGCCATGTGCTTAGTATATTGTACCCTTAACATGCTTCGTGCTCAAAATGTACATCAAACCTTATCCATTTAATAAACGTACTAAGATAGTTAGGCCCATTTAATAATTGTATCGTCTTTTGTTGTGCTTACATTTTAGTGTGCTACGCTCGTGCCAACATACCAGACCCACCCATTTTGACATTTGTACTTGAATCCTTCAATTTGTTGGGAATTTAATTTGATGGATTTAGAAGAATATTACATCGCTCTACCTTTCCTCCCTTTAACTTTAACTAAACAATAGATTATACATCTTTCTCCATCTCTCCCATCACCCCTTCTTCTCTCCTTCCAATCAAACATAGTGTAAAAAAAAAAACAGTACTTGCATTATTGCACATGATTGAAAGCACGAAAAGGTCTTTGACTTATTATTTGGAGATACATGATAAAAGTGCCAAATATCATTTCAACAATTGTGGAAAGTGAAATGAATTTGGACAGAAAATCTTCATTGATTTTGCATGCATATATCTGCATATGGATACTACCATTAGGACCCATCAATTTTCCTCCAAGTACATATATAATTCGCGTTTACATCTACACAAGATTCGATCAATGATTCGAATTATAAGAGGTTGAATTAAATATCTCAAACAAATGCATATATTCATGCATGATTAGCACAAACAAAACCTTCTTGATTAATTCCCTTTGCCCTTTTCCTATTGCACAATTTCCCTACTTGTTTGTCACAAATAACACATCTCATCTTCTAGAAAAAAAAAAAAAAAAAACAACAATTTCAGAAGAATTTAGTAATCAATTTTTTCGGGAATTCTTTTTACTTTTTCCCCTTTCTTTAATCTGCAATATTTTTTTTTTTCAGGACTTTGGAAGGTGCTTTCCTTCAATGAATGATTTAAATAGCTGGAGTGCTGCTCTTGGCTTGAAAAGTGGGACTTCATGACCTGCTCCTCTCACTGTTGCAAATGTCAACCCTTCATACACTTCTGTCCACCCTCCCACCTTTAAATTAAAATAAATAAATAAATCAAAACCCATTAATATATTTTTAAACAAACATATTATATTTCTACTTACCTAAAATGTTTTGTTTATTCCTTAGCTGTATATTTGCTCACGTGTAAGGCTAATTAGTTAAGTTTTACAGATAACAAACTGCATGTTTTGGTCCAATTTAGAATTAGATAGTAGCAAATTACACAAGAATCTAAATGGCTAATCCTTTTGAATTATTAAAGATTTTGTTTTTGGATTCACTTGAGTACACGTGGGCTTGTAGGTATATATATAGGCACCATTGCTAGATTTATGCTTCTTGTCATAATCAAAATCAATACCTAAATTTGACTTCTTGTTACGTCCTTAATAGCTAGACTAGATGTATTATTTACATAAAAACAAATAACAAATAAAAACAAAAGGCGGTAGCCACAAGGTGTGGAAGTACTTAAAGGAAGGTGATATAATGAGGACAGAGTTTTGTAGGGTAAGTTGGCGTTGATTAATGTTGACTATAAAACACAGAGCTCAATCATATATTTATGCACACATATTTTTTTATATATATTTATTGATCAATATATATACATATATTGATAAAATACAAAGCCCAATCATGTGCGCACATATATATATATATATATATATATTTATTGATCAAACCCAAAAAACCAAAAAACAATGATGGACATGATTAATTTACACTACTTGCCGAACCATACAAATACATGACTTGATGATGATAATAATTGACCAATTTCTTTAATCATAATGTAAGTTAAATAATGCCAAAGAAACAATAATAGAGAAAATCAATATCTTATCAATGCATGTAATACTAAATTATATAAAAGATATTTTTGGCAAAGTATAATCAATATGTGTACTAACCTGCTTTTTGACGTACCAAGGGTACCATGGAATTTTGGTTGCTAAATTGAGTCGTGCAAGGGAGAACCTTGTGGCTGTGACTGGCACCACCGAGTCCACGTCTCCGCTGCATTATTAATAATTAGTCCAAAAAGCTTATAATTATAATAAATTTGGGTGCACGTATGAAAACAAATAAACATATATAGCAAGCCATATAATATGAATTTTATAACCTGAAAACATAAACTCTCAAACCAGCAGCTATCATCTCCTTGTAAATTGGAAGAACAGAAGCTTCTGTGTCGTTCCAATTTCTGTTCAAAACCTCACTGCATATTCATGATCAATTGAACAAAAGTTAATATTTAGCAAATTATACCCTTTATTTTGACAAACCGGTTTGAACCAATTAATATTGTAAAGTCTCATATGTTACAATGTAAGACAAATAGTTGTTATAGTGTAAAACTAATTTTTTTTTAAGTTCAAACCGTTTAACCGTTTGCTAAACGACCCAATCACTGGTTTTTCATATATAACATTTGCTCAGCTGGCCTGATTTAATTTAACTTGCTTTGCTAGACTCACCTACAAGCAGTCCATCTATAAGGAATTCTTGTTATGTTGGCATGGAGAGCTTTCTGCACATCCGGTCTGTTGTAGTAAATTTCAGCATATTTCTCAGTACAAGGATCATACCCTGATAACTTCCGGAACATCGTCTAATTAAGAAAATCAAGTTGGGTAGAAAACATGAGTTTGTCAGAAAATTAATCATAATTAATCATAGGTCCATATATATAATTTAATTTCAATATTTAAGTCCAAGGATAAGATTTATGTTCTTATTTCTTTTTTCTGTAAATACAAAATATCAACATAGCATGAAGGTAAGGCCACAGCTATGGTACGACCATCATGTTTTTGAGTCGTTTCGTACAAGTAATATTTTAGAGCGTTGGGTTGCTAACCCTAACTATTTGTGACCATCATCCAATATTTGAAGGTGTTGTATAGTACGACTAATTTTTTTGATCGTATCATATTACAAGTTAAGAGAACAAAATTACCAAATGATAAGATTTATGTTCTTGTTTTTATTTTAAATACAAAATATCAACATAGAATGAAAGTAAGGCCACAACTATAATACGACCAGCCTATTTTTGAGTGGTTTCGAACAGGTAATTTGTGGTGCTGGTTGAGGGGGCCATTAAAATTTGAATTCCTTTTAGTAAATTTGACCCAACTTTTCGTGACCATCGTCCAATATTTGAAGAAGTCTTGTAAACTATGACTACATTTTTTGATCGTACCATAGGGGGCCTCTGAGAGTAATGTCTTCATTTTACAAATTAATGGGAAAAAGTAGGATTACCAAATAAGCCATAATATTCTCAACTTTTCAATATATATGTATATATATTTTGTAAAAAGAATATAAAATACCGAATAAGGGCGGTGCGGCAGACGCATGGAGTGGCGGGTGGTAGCGGCGGCGGCATGAGTGGTGCCGTCGGAGATGATGTTGCAAGGGGGTGCGTAAATGTTGTACTGATCAATGTTGCCGAACTCCTTGTCCATGGCGTAGCTATACAAGGACTCACATTGGTCAGTCTCCTTCTGTCGGCGAAAGTCACACGTGTTAATGAGCTGCTTGTAGGTTTTATCAGATATCATCGCATGGCTCCACCAGTATGCCACTGTCCCTACGTTATCATAGTAGTTGTCTGTAACTGCATTCCCCACCTATACACGATATTTCATGACCATCATCATCATCATCACCATTTTTGTTTATTTCATTATATGGAAATGTTTACATGTTTCTTATCAAAACCCTACAATGCACAAAAAAAAAGTAAGGCTAATTAATCATAAACTTTAATCCTGTCATGAGTTCTTACCTTTTCACTGGACGTAATTTTTTATTAATTAAACACTTATCAATAAAAATAAAAATGACAACTCACATATCACATAAGTAAGCAGATACAAAGAAATTTAGAATTAGAATTGTTATCCTGACATTAAGGGAAGATTATGTAATTAGTACCATAATTCCTTGAAGATTAATGGGGTGCGTCGACTGTTTGTTGTAGATCAAGATTTCTCTAGCGAGTTGAGGCACATAATGGCCTGCGTAGCTCTCACCGGTGAGATACACTTCTCGGCCCTTGTATCTTGGGAATCGGTCCAGCCATCGGATGAGAAATTCTAGCGAGTCCTTGGCTGAATCATTTATAAATGTAATGGCCCATCAAAAAAAATTTGGCAGAGGAAGAGGACAAATGTAATAGCAATACCACTATTGCACTGCTGCACATCTTAACTATGCAATATCATTATTAGTGATGAAAAGGTGTGTGTATTTATACGTCTTTTTGAAAGAAATTCTGAAGCGATTAATAGTATTTCATAATTTACTATTGCTGACATATATATGGCCTACCAAATCAACAATATTGAATAATTTGAGCATTCAAATGAATGTATATAGTATGAAGGTGTGACAATTGGTTAATTAGATGTGAAAATGTAAGTGATTTTTTTTTTCGTGCTAAGTGAGTGTAGTACCAGTGCGGCGATCTCCGGTATCAAGTAGATCGGAGGAGCGGTTGCTGTAAGAGAATCCGACGCCGGCTGGAGTTTCCAAGAACAAGAGGTTGGCCACAGTGTTCCATGAGAACTTGTTGAGGTATAGCCCTGAGGCAGTCTTGTTTATTCTAAATGGGCCTATCTCTTCAGATGCACCGTATGCCACAGATGAGCAACCGGGTCCTAAACACCAAAAGGAACCAAAAAAAGAAAAAGAAAAGGAGTAATTATCATGATCTTTAAGTTGATGCAAAAGGTTATACAGTGATCATTTTTGGTAAACAATGACACATGTTAAACATAAGATATTAGCGCACTAATGGATGTAGCTATATAAGGATGCCCCCTTAGAGTCGAAGATTTGTACCATTTCTTAAATTTATAGTGTTTGACAGGATGATTAGAACCGTTGTTTAGAACTGTTTTTACTATAACAAGTAAGAGTTTTATATTGTAGCGATTTTTTTTAATTATTACTGTAGCATGTGAGAGCTTTACACTGTTTAGAAGCAGAATTCAAGACACAAAACACAAAAAAATAAATTAAGGGCGAACATTCTCTAATTTTCTCTAATTGTGTGAATTAAAGCTTGCTTTTGGTAACCAATAGACCAAAAAAAAAGAGAAGTTAATTTTCATTATTTCAACTCTCTCATCAACCGACATGTTATATGAGTTGTCCTGCTCTTATTAGAATAGGCATTTAAAAAATTGCCTCTACATGTTATGTAACTTATCAATTAATATTAAAAAAAAATATTCCTATAAAAAAATGATAACGTATAACTAAAATTGGCGCTATTGCTATCTTTAATTTGGTGCAAAAATGTCATACGGACATATTGGGTAAATAATGTCACATGGTCATCTTTAAGTCCAACATATTACAAAATTAGTATGGCTAGGCAAAACTTGAATGAAGTTTTTTTTTCCTGGTTGCTTTCAAGAGTATTTTGAGTCCATTGTATTTACTGCACATCTACCATCTTTATTATTCAATAGCAAGCTAGAGAGAGAGAGAGAGAGAGAGAGAGAGAATATTGTGTTATTATTTGTTTCTCTGAGTGAGGGCTTTTTGGCTTATCCAAACGTGGAAGTCAATTATTAGGCTGCAATGCTTATGGAATTTGTAACATCTATTGGTAGTTATTTCATCATTTCCTGTAGCCAATATTATATGGTAGGCCCCTGATGTTGGCTCAACCCTTTGTTATTTTCTTCTTCTTCGTTTTTAAAAAAAAAAAAATCAAAATTTTTCCCCTTTTGTTCTCTTTATACTAATATATACACTCTTTCAGTTTTACACCGCCACACCAGAGAGAGAGAGAGAGAGAGAGAGAAGAAGGGTTTCAGTCAATTCAATAAAACAGGAAACGAGTTTTTTTTGCTAATGACGACAGAAAAAGTACCATAAATAGTTTTTGAAAATATTTTACAGACATTAAATGCTAGAATGTTAATAAGTTTTCTGTATTGATGATCCTTTGTTAGGTCAACAACCTGTCCTTTAAAGCACAGAACTCTACCAATAGCCAAAAAGAGTAGCATAAATAACACCACTATAAAAGGCAATATAACAGTGAGTAAAATGTAAATAAAATAATAAAATAAAATTAAAAAAAACTACCAACTTCAAAAACCATCTGATCAAAACAGTAATAACAAATAAACTCATAATTCTAACAAAAACCCAACTCTTGAATAATCTTCATGTAACACATAACAACATAAAAGTTAATCTTTTTTTTTTTTTCGTTAACTTACCTCCATTGAGCCAAACGACAAGAGGACTTGACAAGGGTTTGTGAACAGCCTCAGTGAGCCAATAAAAGAGGGCTCTACCGGCGACTCGGCTAACGGTGACATAACCAGAAAACTGCTGAAATGAGACTTTTGGTTGCCCTGGAAGTTCCACAATCCGATCACGAGCTTCCTCTTCTTCTTCTACAACTTCTACTTCTTTATCTCTTTCTTCATTTTTTACTCCATGACTTGCGCTAACTTGCAGCAGACCAAAAAGCAAAACACAAACAAGCAAAAAAAGGGCCAAGATCTCTACCCTTTTGCCCATGGAATCTGGAAAGAAGAAGAAGAAGAAGCTACAGCAAGGAATGAAAGAAAAGGAAGCTGTGTTAGCTTGCCAGTTGTTTGTGTGTTATGGCAAGTAAGAAGTGTGCTATTCAGTATGAATTAAATAGGATAGAGCGAGAAGAGAGAGAGGGAGAGAGTAAAATTGTGACTTGTGAATCACTGAATATATTATTAACGCAATGGTGACTTTGCCACCCTATTAAACTTGTTAAATTGGCCAGCCTAGACAATGAAAAGACAATAATACCCATCAAAGGGGTTCCAAGGAAAGTGATCAATACATGGCGGAGCCAGAAATTTTTCATATAAGGCACCAAAAAAGAATCAGAGAAAATATTTTTGTTGCATATAAAAATAATGTATTTCAATAATATATTATTGAAAAATAATCAATAATATAGAAATTTTAGTTGCATATAAAAATAATATATTTCAATTATTCAATAGGGATACAATTATGATTTTTCTTGTGTAATGAGACAACAATTAATTATTTCAATTGATGCATAGTTATGCTTACTCTTATGAAATATGAACATATGAAGTTTCTAAAAACAAAAGTTGAATTTTAAAAAAATTGAGTAGGGGCACGTGACCTCGTTCAATATAGTGTGGAGGAAGAAAAGGGCAAAAATGATAATACAAAAATCTAAACTATATGATAAGGAGGGAGTGCCCTTATCATTTGGCCAACATAAATTCTTTGATTTCCATAGGGGAGGTGTGACTTAAGTGGTATTGATAATAAGGCAATGGAATCACGTGCCATTGGCATGCCCATGAAACAGTGTCCCTTTAATCCTCCATTAATTCCTCTTGTATCCATATACCTGACTTTGACTGTCTTTTTTTGTGTTTTCTGGTTCATTGGCTTTATCTTCTCCAGTCTCAAGTATATTTTCATTTCCCCCCCTTTTTTTTGTTTTTCTCTCTTTCAATTTTGTTTTGGATAAGATTCATTGAATTGTATTTTTTCGTAGACTTACTTTTATTTAATTAAAAAAAAAAAAACTATGAACCTTGGTGGTTGAAAAAACATTTATTTTGAGAAATACTATTGATCTAATCAATTTGCTGTCTCTAGCAATTATTGTCTACCAGAACTGTGGCGAACAGGCAGGTAATCCTAAAATTGGTACTCTAACCTGCAAGTCATACTTATTCTCAAAAATAATTTTAAAAAAATCATACTTAAATTCATTAGAAAAAAAGATCATACTTAAATTCAAGTGCTTGTTCAAAGTTTTTGTCTTCCCTAACTCTTAATTAAGATTTAAGATATGCATTTCCTTTTCATGCGTTGGTGCCTATATTTTTGAGTTCGAGTACCAATATCCTCATTATCAAGCCTTTTTTTTTGTTGTGTTTTTTAGTTTCTTTTCCTTATTCAACGTAGAAAATGTTAATCAAAAGTTTCGTTTTTTTTTTCTTTTTTCTAATTGTAAAATTTATATTTAAAATGAATATTTAATAGAATGTTTGAGATTCAAGTTTTAAAATTAAAGTTCTAACTATTGTAATATAAAGCTTTCATGTTCTACAATATAAAATAAAAATGTCTCTTAAATATTATAATATTTAAGTTTTAACTTAGTTTTTACATGCTTAGTAACAAACTATGAATGTGCAAGGCTAAAATAAATAGGCCAATAATAAATGTTTAAAAGGCGCGGTAAATTTGGAAATTTTTTGCCTTGATCAATTTGTATGTACTTGTTGACGTGAATTAATGCCACCTCAGTTAAGATTCACGTCTCAAAATCTTGGAACATGTAAAACTACTCCAATTTAATACATTTTAATTCCAAACAGTATTTTGCACTTTTTCCCATAATTATATAATCAAAACTCGCCTTGTACCCACTCACCGGATTTTCATGCATATTTTATCGTAACAAATTAATTAAAAAATAGATTGCCATATACTATGTAATCATTATATTGTTACTTTAATTATAAAAAAACAAAAGAAAATAGTTTCTGTCAGGATAAAGTGGTTTTTATATTCAGTTAAGAAGGGGAACTCTTTATTTGCATTGTCTCTTTACGTGCACGCGAAGAGGCCAGGGAAGCGTCATATTGGTTTCCAAAACTAATTTGGTGTGTGTTTTGTAACTGTGGCCATATGGTGATGATGGCCATGATGACGGTTGATCTCTTGGACTCGCATGGCCTATTTTTAAAGGTCGTCAAAAAGATCTGGCCTTTTTACCTTCAAATTAGATCACCACTAGTTCCGATCTATTTTTCATGTGATTCTCCCGTATATCATAATACACAAGCATACATATATAGGTCTCCAATTAGAAGGCGGTGAAGGCGGCATCGTGCTAGGAAACGATCGTTTCATGACTCTTGTTTCTATTCGTCAGTGTTTGCGTCTGCGCTCAGTTGTCTGAAATAGTGACACCATGTGATTGACGAGCATAGACTTCTAGGCGTTGTTGACAAAAAGCTCAGGGTGTTTGAAAGGAAACAAAACAGTTGGTTGGAACCGTTTTTTATATAAAAATATTATATTATAATAATTTTTTTATTATTATATAAGAGTTTTATATTGTTTATAATAAAAAAGGTGAAACTACTCATCCAAACAACCGGTAAATGTTCTCTTTTTTTTCAGTTGTGGTTTATCTTCAAATTTATAAGGACAAAAAAATATAGAGATATATCTATACTTAGCTTGTTGACAAGAAAGTTGTGAGCTATTAATTATAAAATTTTCTCTAAAATATTTGGATGTTGATGTTCTAAAACACGTGTTTGAGATATTTCTTATATCGTTCAAACTAACTTTGAAAGGAGAGAGAATTGCTTATGACCATAGAAGAGAATTGTGCAAATTGTCATTTCAAAAAAAAATATTGTGCAAATTGTTTATAGGCTGTGGAAGTGGAGTTAATATCTTTAGGGTATGCATAGTATAGGCGTAGAAATCTGAAATAATAATAGCGGTGATTGCAGAGAGTTGTTGGATGTGGGAGGCATTGAATGGGGTGTTTGACAGTTGTATAATTTAGTTTTCATCACAAACTTAATTATAAACAGTAAAAAATTATCAATATAAAATTTTTACATATTATAATAATAAAAGTGGTTTCTATAACTTTTTAAACACCCACGAAGAAGGCCCCTCAATTCCTTTCGAAGATCTTTTTTTTTTTTTTTTGGATTGTTGAAAAAACGCTACAGCCAGACATTTTAATACAATATATTAAAGAAGAGTACACTGCACACAGTGCAGTGTTGCACAATTTTTTGTCTCTAAGTGTTTTGCCATTTTTGCCCTTAATCGTTTCTCTTGTTTTTGTTTGTGTCGGTGTTTTTAAGGTCATTTTGAATTTAGCTACGTTTTTGCCCTTTTCCCCTTAATAGTTTCTTTTTTTTTTTTTTTGTTTTGTCGGTGTTTTGGATTATTTTGAATTCTTAGCAGTTAAATTGATAATTTTAGCCTTAAATGGAATCTTTTTTATATTATCTAATCTTTTTTTCCAGGTTTTTTTGGTCATTTTGGATCCTGCTTTTGCCCTTCAATGAAGTGTCTCTTATTTTATTTGTTTCATGGTTGTTTTGTCATTTCATCTTCCTCAGCTCCATCATTCATTTCGGGTTAATTTCTTTTCCGTTCTCATTCTTAACGCTTTCTCAAAGATTGCTTCTAACCTTAGCATTTAGGATTTCTTCTCTTCATTTTCTGGTTCTCCGCCGTTTGTTCTGAGCTCCATCATTGAGGGTTTTTTCTTTGCATTTTCAGCTTCTTCGCCGTTTGCTCAGAGCCTCTTCATCTAGAGTTTCTCCTATTTATCGGAAATTGCTCAACTGTTTGCTTTCCTCTTCTTCTTCTTCTTACTTTATTTTTTGGGTCTCTTATGATGTTTTTGGTTGTTTGTTATGGCAGATGCGGTTTTTATATTACCTTAAATGAAGTTTTTTTTTGCCCCTTTTCTTTGCCTTTTGGTTCTCTTGCTATTTTACATTTTTGAGCCTTCTGTTTTTTTTTTTTTGTTTTTTTAAAAGGCAGCTTTTATGGTCATTGTTTCTGATTGTGTTCTTATTTTTTCTTTTATTTTAATTTTTTTAATTTAGGGTTCATTGGGAATTTTAATTGTTTAATATGGTGAAATTTTTTTCCCCTTTAGTCTATGTAGTCATTGTTTTTTATTATAATCTTTTTTTTTTTGGCTTTTGTTTCGTAATTTATTGAATTTTTTTAGTTCTTTGGGAGAAATTACTTTGAAGAAATCAATGATGAAGAAGGAACAAAACATGCGTATTCTTTTTTTTTTTTTTCCTTGTGGGGTTTTTTTCCCCTCAAGAACGTTCCTTCAAAATCCAAATGAAAGAATTTGATGAAAATTTTTTCTTCTGTTCTTTGCAGGAACAAAAGCTTGCATTGGTGTGGTGATTTGGTCTTAGGTCTTGACAAAATCGGAGTATGGTTTCAGAATAGACAAAGTCGGTAATTCTCTCATGATTTAGCTCACTTTTTTGAAATTTGTAGCTAAAATGTAGTTATATCTTTGCAGAATTGTGTATTTATTTACTTTTGTTGTTTATAAGTACAGGACCATTTTTTGACTTTTTTTAAAAAATGACTTTTTTTTATTTACTTTGTTGTTCGTTTCAATCTATTGTTTTTTTTTTTCTTGGGAGAAGCTTCTTCTATGTCTGATTCGATTTTCTTTGAGAAATTGTCATTCCAGTTTTGTAAGTTAAAAAGTGTTTTTTTTTTTTTTTTTTTTGATTAATCAGGTATTTGGTTTATATTTATGATATTGGTGATCTGCGACGTTTAAATAGATGGTTTTTTTTTTTTTTTGATGATTTATGATTTTTTCCTAAATTTATGGCACGAAACAATGAAATATTATGCATTAAATAAAAACTTACTTTAAAATTTACTGTTAATGATTTTTAGTTAGCCCCGTTTGGTAAAGTGGTTTCCACCACAATCTCAGTTATGAATAGTAAAAAGTTCTCACATGCTACAGTAACAAAAAATAAATTTGCTACAGTAAAAAGTTCTCACATGCTACAATAAAAGTGATTCTCACCACTGGTTTCCACCATTTTCTCAAACACCCTCTTAATGGTGTGCTGTTTTAAGGCAGCTTTGAGTTAATTCTAGGTATTATTCCTTTGTACTACTTTTTTCCTTTTTTATAACAGAAGATTAGATTAATATTTGTGTTTTTTTATAATAAGTAGATTCATTAGATGTTATTAATCTATATTAGATATTTATTAGTTTCGTTTTTGTCTTCTTTCATTCTGTATTAAAAATGATTAAATATGTTTTCGATATTGGCTTTTTTTTTTTATTTCTTTTATGATTATATATATATATATATTGTATTTTACGTTTTATTGTATTCCTTATGTTGATTATATATATTTTTGGCATGTTGAGTTTTATATAATTTGTCCAAATATTACTGTAAATATTTTTATTTTATTTGAATTCAAGTGTTGCTATAGTTTGTTACTTACTTTTGTTTAGTATAGTGGTGGAAACCATAATATCCACTACATACTCAGTTATAAATAGGAAAAAGCTCTTATATATTACAACAACAATAAAAAAATTATTATAGTATAAAGCTTTCATATGCTACAGTAAAAGTGGTTTTAACCATTGGTTCCCACTATCCTTTCAAACACCCTATTAGTCTGAACATATTATTTTGCCCTCAGTAATTTTTTTTAATTTTCTTTCTGCCAGTGTTTTTTTGGTCATTTCGGATCCTTGGTAGTTCAATTAACGCTTTCGCCTTTTAATAGAATCTCTTTTATTTTATTTGTTTCATGGTTCATTCATCATTTTATGTTCTTGAGCCCTATCATTTAATCTTTTTTTTTTCTTCATTTTCATTTCTTCCACCGTCTCAATGTTTCTGCCATTTGCTTCGAGCCCTATCATTTGAGGTTTCTTCTCTTTATTTTCTTCTTTTCCGCTGTTTGCGTTAAAATGTCTTGCCAGTTTGGCCATAATATATATATATATATTTATTTTTGTTATTGTTTTTTAAAGTAATTTTGGATCCTTGACAATTAAAATTATGGTCTTACCATTAAATGAATCTTCTTTTCTCTCCTCTGCCTTCTGGTTTTGAGAAGATAATTGTATTCACTTGGTAGATTTTGGATAAATTAATAGTTTACTCCAGTCATTTTTTCTCTTTGGTATATATTATAATATATATGACAAATATTGTTTCCCATATTTTATACCTTTTTTGTGGTTGCTGTTAGTGTTTGTCTTCGCAAAAACACTTATTAGGTAGCTACAAGAACTTTATACGAGTATATTTAACTTATTTATTGTATATTGCTGAAACTATTTAATATCTGAGTCATAACTTTTATATAAATACTATTTTATTAATGTTTTATTTTTTTCTCTTTTTTTGGTTGTTGGTTATATTTAATTAATAACATTATTAATATGTGTATTTTGATAGTTAAATTTGACTATTGAAAAGATTTGATCTATTCATGTATGAAGGACTAAGCAGTTGTAGGAAACGGAAAATAATATTTATTTTTTCTTCTGTATATTATTTTTTTATTGTATTATTTTTTTTAATTTATTTGTATTGTACATCATTAGAGTCAATGTTTTAGATTATAAAATTATCCATTATTGCCAACTTATGTAATTAATGTACAAATTAAAAAGTTTACTGAATAAATTACTACAAAATAATATATTGCCATTTATATAAATGGAAAAAATATGCGTTTTTAATTTTCAGCAATTTCAAGAAACAATTTCTTTATTTTAAATTCCAAACATTAATCAAGTCATAATAATTAATAAATTATTTTGGTAATTTTACTCTTGAAAACGAAATAAAATTTCAATATTTAGAAATTAAGTTATTACAAATTTCATCTAAGATCATTAATAGTATCTTAATTCATAAGCAAAATTAGTAAAATTCCGTACATAAAAACTTACAAAACAACACAATGTCAAAAATAAATAAGAGATTATTTTTTATCACAAAACTTATAAGACCTTTTCAAAAAATTTACATTGCAAACTTATGTAATTAATGTATAAATTAAAAAGCTTACCAAATAAATTATTAGAAAATAATATGCTACAATTTATATAAATGAAAAAATATGTATTTTTCTGGCCATTTTCAGCAATTTTAAGAAATAGATTTTTTTCCCAAATTTCAAACATTAGTCAAATCATAATAATTAATAAATTATTTTGGTAATTTTACTTTTGAAAGGAAATAAAATTTCAATATTTAAAAACTAAGTAAATTTACTAAACAAGTCTACAAATTTTTAGAAAAAGAACAAATAATCAGATAAATTTTTTAAAATCAAGATAAAACTATATAACTTTTGACATTATCAAACAAATTTAAATAAATTTGACAAAAGGCAAATAAAACCCTGTAGACTTTTTACCAAATAAAAATCAAATCTACAAAACTGATATAAGAAACAAGTAAACTATAAAACAAGATCGACAAATCACTATTGAATATTTGACAAATAAGATACAAATCTTGAAACGACTACATAGTACATAACATGATTTATTTGACAATATAATATTTAAAAAAAACACTAATTGTTCAACATTTATTGTAACAATCTAAAAACAAACTAATACTAAAAACACAGAACACATTTTCTTTCCAAAAACATTCAAATAACAACTATAGATACAAATTTAATCCCTATCCAATTTCCTTACAAACTGACAAACAAGATCTTTAAAAGCTAGATTCTTAAGGTGTTGTCTTTTTGCATGAAATGTAGGCTAAAGTTTAGAAATCACACCTTGAACATATCCGCTAGAATGAATCTGAAGAGTAATATGGAGATTATCTAAGTTCTCTTTAGAAAGACCATCTTTGCATAAATGAATTTTGTCCTCCCTATTAATTGACACAAATCCAAGTGAATAACACTTACTCTCATAAATCTGTTGCCCACATTTGTTACATTTGGACCCAATAGCACGAGCTCTTCTTCTCATGACACTATGACTAATACTCATACTTGGAAGACCAACACTATGATTAAAATTACTTAGATGAATTTTATCTTCAATCAATATCTTTACATCATTGAGAATATTAATTGAGTAATTTTAGACGTATATTTCTGCTTAAGAACCTTCTGAGAAAGTGATGAAAAATATTTTCTTAAGCAATGATATTTTAAATCCATAAAAAATGAATAATAAAGAATAAAAAATGAAAAGTTTTAGATGAAATTCAAGTCCTTGAAAATAAATAAAAAAAAAAGACAATAAAACTAACAAGAAGAAGAACAAGCTATGAATTTTTTGAAGAGAGAGAAAAAATTCTAGAGAGAAGGAAGAGAAATTGAGAACTAAAAAAGGAAAAATATAGAGAGAAAAAGCTTAGAGATCATATCTTTGATGCTTAGTAACCAAATTTATAGACATGTGATAAGATGCCGTGGTAAACATGTATCATATATATGAGTGGAAAAATGGACTTGGCTGATATAAACTGTATAACTATGTATAGATATTAGATTTACAATTAAATATAAACAGATTAAAACTCAATTTAATATTTGCTATTTTAATAGTTTGGGCCCTCAAACCATTATTGTTAGGATCCATTTAACTTCTTAAAACATGATTAAAGCAATTATAAAATGAAAGGTAAATTGAAATAATAAATAACCAGGCAATGTAGAAATAATAAATGATATCACCTATGAGATTTAGAATAATTCTCTACGATGAGAGCTGCGTCCACTATTCTTTACTGAAACACCCGTTATTTTAACGGGTATGATTTTTTGTAAAATCATAAGAATAAAATGTCACTTTAGCATTTTTACTAAGTCTCCGTAGTAAATATTTTAAATCTACCTATCACTTATTTCTACCAACCTGATCCCGCTACATTAAT
>CAMOHE010029176.1:0-14478 GCA_946598075.1 Artocarpus hirsutus | reverse complement strand
CTAAAGCCAAGTTTGAATTAAAGAAAACCTACCTCAAAACTCTTTTAAAAAACACCAAAGTTTGGGTTAAAAATCAAGCTTGTATTGACTCCAAAATGGCTTCAAACGTGGCTAGAAATTATAGTTGTCGTGGTTGCAAAGAGAGCTTTATGCCTTGTGTCTTTAGTTGAAAATTGAAGTGAGAAAGGAGAGAATGAGAAACTAGAGAAGAGACTGGTGATGGTTGAATAAATAGGCATCAAAATAATTTAGGAGCGGGAGAGAATTAAATGAGCATTAAAAGAAAATATTATCATGTCTCCCATGGAGACTTTTAGCAAATAATGTTAACATAATTGAGGGGGCAAATGGGGTAAGTTGTAGAAGAAGATGAAGGAAGCATTAAAAAGGTGGTTGAGAAAACATATCGATGTCTCCTGGTAGTTGAGATGAATTAATTCTATGTCTCCAAGTAGTTGAGGCTACTTAATTAAACATTAATGTAGCGGGACAAGGTTGGTAGAAGTGAGTGATAGGTAGATTTAAAATATTTAGTATGGAGACTTAGTAAAAATACTAAAGTGATATTTTATTCATATGATTTTACAAAAAATCATACCCGTTAAAATAACGGATGTTTCATAACCGTTAGTCCTAGGTTCTCAATCTTAATTGCCACAAGAGTTTACCAAAGATCATTCTTACGAAGATTCTATATGGCCACCACCTCTTTGTAGGCATACCAAGAATGTAAAATGAGTCCAAGTTTCACAAATTTAAATGTTTCATATTTTGCCAATCTTGAGGGCATGTTCACACGAGACTTGTATTTGGCATCTTCTACATGTACTATAGGAGGAAGCCACTCTTTGATGACTATTCACTAGAAGCAAAGTTGGAAGAAAAATTTGCTGGATTCAGTGCATCAAAGTATGAGAAAACACTTTCAAAGTAATATATTTACCTTTTTCTCTTTTGTAATATATTTTTGTGTGTTTTTTTGATTTTCTTTCAAAAAAATGAGATTTATTTTGAAAATTTAAAATGAAAGCTATTGATTAAATTTGTTTAGAATGGCTGAATTATGGAGTTAAATTGGTCAATTTTCTCTCGATACGCATTCTAATGAGTTTGATTTTGTAAATGCAATTTATTTGGATTTTCAAATAAATTTTCATTAAAAATTTTTGTTTTGATTTCACATTTAATTTTCCTTAAAAATCTTTGAAATTAAGTCATTTAATAATTCATTTAAAATGGATGAGATTAAGGAGGATATAGTCATTGTGATAAGTATTTTGTATTTGTGACCTCTTAAAACGAATTTTGAAGAATTTGAAAAAAAGTGATTTAAATTTTTAAACAAAATAATAGTCTTGGGAATCTGATTTTAGAAGACCCAGTTTATAATATATTATTGCATGTTTTGTTGGTTTTTAATTTTGCTTGTTAAGCTAGCTATAGATCATCTCTACAACTGTGCTGATTCAGGTAATATCTTTACTACTTTCACTATTCTTTTTATAAATTAGGGACAATATACAATTTAGGATTGAGGGAAAGGGTTGTGCATCACTACCGTGCAGAATTGTGTGATTTTTTTCGATTTTGGCTCAACATTTGCAATTTTTACACTAGATTTTTGTGTGTTAGTTTGTAATTTTTTTGTGAAATTAATTACAAACAAAAAAGAAAAGATTAAAAAAATTGTAAATATTAGTTTCTTAGTAAAAAATTAAAAAATTTGTAAATATTAGTTTCTTAGTAATTAATGTGTTATCATTTTGTTTTGATATTTGAATTTCATACTAATGTAATGTCATTTTTTTTTTCTTTGAATTGTCTAATTTTGTGAACTCTTAAAACTTTGGTTCCATTTAACATTTTGATGTGTTTATTTTTCAAAGTGTTTGTAAGTCATTTTTTTCACACATGCACTGTAATACTAATTGTGGTTGTAAATCAAAGCTATAAATATTTTAGTTTTGTTATTTTGTAAAGATGAATAATTAAGGGTAGTAACATTTTCAAAATTAATTAACTAATTAATTAAAAAATAAAAAATAATAAAAAGAATGTGTAAATAAATATAGTGTGTAAAGTTATAAATTAATAAATAAAAGTTGGATAAATTTAGTTTCATAACATCTTTAACTCAAGTAAGGAAGTTATAAGGGGTGCTTCAACACTTAGTATCTTAGGCTAACTAGTATAGGAATTACTAGCTCAAAACTTGTTAAATAGGTTATAGAGAAAGCTTAAAAGAATCACACATTGCACTATCCGCAGTTGTAAAGTTTGTTTAATTTTTGCAAATATTTTTGTTTTAAGCTTATGTTCTTAATTGTTTAAATAAATAAATTTGAAATGTAGCTACCTACAGGAGTGTTTAAATCAAAATATCATAACACTTTTATTCTTAGTTTTTAATGAAACTTCATAATTATTTATTATCTCTTTTTGCACTAAGTTTGGTTTGCATACATTTTGTTAAATACCATATAAATTGTTCAAATAAGATTTTTGTTTTATTAGTCTATTTAGTTACATTGTGTAAATATTCTGTAAGTTATTTCAAAATTCTATCACTTTCATTGCTTGAGACTAGTAATAAGCTAGTTGAAGGGTATAATGAGACTATAAAAATGCACATTTCTCAAGGTTAAATATCATTATTTTGTATTAACATTTCTCTTTAAATCCTCTAATTGTTAGCGTGTTTATTGGCATATTTGTGTCTTAGTGTGTAAATATGTTTAAAAAAGTATTTTATTATGTTTTCATGATTAATAATATTTTTGATAATTTTTTAGAGTCATTTCGGTGTGATAAATATTTGTTTATTTTGTAAATAATTAAAACCATAAAAATAATATTGTATAATTTTATTTTGAGTTTTAAAGTGCGTGTAAATAAGTTTTTAGCTTGTGAATATGTTTTATAATATTTTTCATAATTTGTAAAAATACTTTTGAGTCTTAAATGATATATATTTTAAGGTTTGTTAATTTTAGAAGCTTGTAGTTATTTTTAGTGTGTTTTGTGTGTGTAATTGTAAAATAAATATTTTAAAATTGTTGTAAATAATTTGTTTATAACATAATTAATTTTAATATGTTTGTTAATTTAGATTTAAAATTTGGAGGAAAAACAGAGCAAAATAGTACAAAAAGGAGCAAAAGGGACCTCAAATGTATAAGAAATCAAAAAGAAATTGAAAACCAAAAGAAAAGACACATGGCAAGCTCTTAACCATTGGATTCAGCCACCAATTCTTATACAGCCATCGAATTAGCTGCCGCATGTTAGGAGAATCTTCAAAAGTGCTTCGGATTTGCTATATACACTTCCATATGTGCTCGCTTCTCCAACCATCAGATTAACATATTTTGACCGATCCAGTGATCGAGAAGAAGCCATTTACTTCACTCCGTGTTAACTTAATTCGTGGTCAATGATCGGGGGGCTTTTGTGTCTCTGATCAGTGCAGGTAAAGCACTAAATTGTTGTGACAACCCTCACTATGTGGCCGTTACTTAACTTAACGTGATCATGAACTTAAACATACTTAAGAATAAAATACAAAAATTTCTGAATAATGTTTTTTTAAATGGATTCTCGCTGTAGAATCCTTAACATAAAACCTTAGAGGGAAGAATAGCTGTTTTTCAAATCTTAATAACAAACGAATTCTTGAAGATAAAGAATTCTCAACACATAACCTTAAAAGATATAATAATCATTTCTCAAAACTTAATTGCATAAACCTAACATAATACATAAATATTTCAAAACGTGATAATAACGTAATAATAATAATTACGTTTTAACTTAGTTATAATTTCTAAAAACATGATCCTTTACATAACTTATAAAATTAATATCTGGAAACATAACTATAGTAATTTTCTTGAGCTTTTCTTTTTAAATATAAAAATAATTATTTAGCAACTATTACTTTAAAGACATTTTTCAATTTAAATAAAACTATTTTCAAAACAATTTTAAATTAAATATTGAAATAAAAACCTCATTTAAATGTTCTTTAAAACTTTCTTAAAAATCATTTATATATTTTATTTATAATTTAACATCTTAAACATAACATATTGATATCTTAAAAATTAATTTTTTCGGAACTTATCATAATAATAATTACTTAGAATTCGTTTACTTAAACCGACATAATAACAATAATTTTTGAAGCATATTCATCTAAACTTTCATGAAAGTAAATTCCTAAAAACATATTCATAAAAATCATTACTTATTTTGGCATAAACTTATATAAACATTTTCTTAATGATCATATAATTTTCTCACTTGAAAACTTCGCACATTTTTTTGCATCATCTAGCGCAATATTTTTTTTTAAACTTTAAAATCCTTTGAACCGAGGTTGTGTAATCACGATCTTGGTTTTAAAACATGATTACGTAATTTTAATTATTATTTATACGTACATAAATTTTGCAAACTAAAGACATACATAATTTTGTAAAATGAAAACATGCATAAATTCATAAAATAAAAATGCAAAAATATTACATTGCATGTGCGGTATCCATCTTTACCATTCGTCCGCTGCTCACTACTGTCCATCAAGTGCCGCTGACAGGTTTTCTTACCTACAACATGAACATACTTAAATAAGCTTTCGCTCAATAAGTAGGAAATTAGTCTCGCAAAACATAATTAAAAACCATTTTTATAAAAATATGTATGAGCATTTTATGCTTGCTTATCAACTTGATTTATGCTTAATTATTTAAGCTATATCTTATCTTCTTATTTTGGGCTCGAGTGATCATACCAGTTGCACACGCGTCTTGGGAAGTTAGGGTTTGCGAGATCCCAATGACATCAAGATCATTCATTACTTTAATATGGAGCCTCTCTGTAGGTTGGGAGGTTGGAACGACACCCTGAACTTGTCTTATTGTGTGCGTGCAATATGACTTATTACTACTTGACATCACAATTTTGTAATTCATGAATCATAAATCATAATCATACTTGACCTAAAGGTGATTAAACAATATAATTTAAATATTGCATACATCACACATTAATCATATCATCATCATCATAGTATTTCACATCATGTCATAAAATAACATAACACATCATAACATATAACAGTGTAACAAATCACTGATCATCCATTTTCATAAATTTTATGAAAATATTTAAAATTAATTTATTTGTAAAACTATTCATACTGTAGGCGAGATTCCTACTTACTTGGACTCAAATCTGAACGGGTCTAGTTGCATCTTGCTGTATCTACAGTTTGTGCAGCATTCTTAGCAGTGCTCCTTGGGCGACTATGGATGCCTAGAAATGCTCCATGGAAATTTATTACTACTAAAAACATCATTCTGAACTCTGTTACTACAGTCTAAGTTGCCTTGATCTATGTACAGTCGTACCAGATGATTTTTATTGGAGTGGAATTAGCTCAAACAGAGGTCACCATCTCGTTCAGAGAGTTGAAACGAGTCAAGTGGATGTCTCGGATCGTCGATCGGAGGTCGGGAGCTCAGGACCTGAGGTCCGTCAGAGGCTGGACGTCTACGGCTACGCATGGGGCGTGTGCGGTGGCTCCGATGGACGGCGATGGCTAAAACTATGGCTTCCACCATTTTTCCACCTCCTAAGTTGAGTGGTGGGGTCAATTTGACTCAATTTGTCCTCCAACTACCCAGATCGAAGACGGGCTTCTCGGCCAAAACCAGTGGCTCTGATCTTGGTTCCACCGCGGTGGTTTGGCCAAATTGGTTTGGGGGTTTTGTTCCCCGTGGTTGTCTTAGTGTGATGACTATGGTGGTGCACTTCACCACCCTCGGGAACGTCAAACTTGATAGGGGCGATGGCGGCTTGCGACGGCAAGCATCGATCTTCGCCTTCTCGTGGTGCTTTCTTTAAATTGAAGGCTCAACAAGCTTTATCGTGCTGGTCTAAACATTTCCCCTCCTCCAATTTGGGGCGAGGTGGTCGGGAAGTGCAGACACCATGGCTCCCACGGTGGATGGCGATGGCAGACTCTGATCTTCGATGGCCAGCGACGCTATGGCGAAATTTATCGAGGCGTCTTGCTCGCCTTGATCTTCTGAACACAATGGTGAGGTTAATTGACCTCGATGATGGTTGGAGTTGCAAGATCGATGAGCTCTACAATGGCTTGATGGCAGTGACTTTGAACTCTGATGTCAGGCTACCACCTCTAGCAATTGATTGGGGGGTCTCGTTTGTCGTCGCCCTCTGGTCCTTTTGGCACCGGCGGTGTATTACAATGTCGTTAGAGACAGCGGGTCCGACGGTGGATATAGGAGGACTCCGTTGAGCCTATTTTACCTAAAATTAAACCCAAAATTTAGTGCCATTCTCTTCCTTTCTTCATTCTAAGTCTGTAGACACCAAGATTGTGTCAATCGGTGCTCGGATGGTGGAGAAATCTCACTGAAAAATTTTGTGTTTTTCCTCCACTTTGGCCGGCACATGTGGCCTCCTCTGGTAGTGTTTTGGGTGGCACGACACACCGTTGGACTTAGCTTGATGAGAGCTTTCCAATGGTATGGGAGGTGTCGAAAAATGATGGTCGGATCTTGGATTGAATTTGAGGAGAGAGAGAGAGTAGAGAGAGAAAGTAGAGAGAGAAGGGGAATGAGCTGATTGATTGGCTTATTTTTTTTTTCTGGTCCACATATTTATAGACAACTTTGTATCTACATAGTCTAAACTGTGTTGTGTCAGGCAAATCAAATTTGATCCGTAAGCTTGAAATTTTCATAAACATAACTATACATATATATTTTTAACTGTAATATTCTCATTCTTTAAAATGTTACATAAATTCTAATTTTTTTCTTGTTGTATCATTACCATATAAACATCTCTATACTGTCATAAAATCATTTTCATAAAGTTTATCCATACCATATGGATTTCTTGAATTTGTTCTGATATGATAAACTTTGACAATATTATTTTTTTTAAATCATTGATTTGCTTATTTCACCAAATATATATATATATATGTATATATTTTCTAATAATAATACTTTTGTATTTAAGAACTTTGGTTAAAACTTAAAAAACAATAACTTTGATACATTTGTCTTTAACATCAATGATTAGCTATTTCTATAACTGTATCCATATTTATAATTATATATGTATATGACTTCTAAGAAGGATATTATGTATTTAAAACCTTGCTCAATATAAATATATTTACTTATATGTTTACATTTTAAACTAAAAAAAATTCAATTTAAAACATATATTTTTCATTAAAAATTTCCATATTTTAAGCTTCAAATTTTGTCATAAAAATAATAGTCTTGCTTTGAAATAGTTTTATAAATTAAATTGACTATCTATAAGTCAATTTAATTGACTTTATGAACTTAACGTTATTTCAAGCTTTACGGTGTAACCTGAACTGTTCCTCGTAAAGAGCTATTTATGGATCCATTTCTTGCCAATAGATTAGCGTTTGTGGACTCTATCAATGCTTTTCTTCTTCTTCTTATTCACTAATATTTTAACAACCGGTATTATTACTATTGTTATTATTATTACAACAACAATAATAAACCTCACATAATTATTAATGTGTATAATAACAAACTATACACATTTAAAACATTGGAATTCTCGAACTTCCAATGATCTTATAACTTTCTTGAAATTCTTATCTTACTTTTTGATCTCCTATAATTTTGAGATCAATCTTAGTACAATTGTCATAAACCTTCCATACTTGAACTTGGTGCTCACCATTTTTCTGAACTATCGTATGGAGCTCATGCATGAAATTAATAATTCATAAATTTTTAGTTTAGCACATTAAATAATTATTTTTTTAATTATTTTAATGTACTATCATAACATTGCGTTGTTACATGGTTCATAAATAAAGCACATAAATTTGTGCATTCACAATATTATTTATTTCTAAGGTCTTACAGTTATTAAGTCCTTCAAATTTGTATGTAAAGAAAAGCTTTCTTAAGTATTTAGCTGAATAATTATGAAAAAATTCTTAATTAATTATACTTATTTATTTTTGAATTTTTTCGATCATTACAATCGTAAGCCAAAATTAGCATATTAATGGGTTCTCTCAAGTAGAGACAGAAAGAAAAAAAAAACAAAAAGATAAAATAAAATTAAATCATCGTGAGCTGATTCATGTGGTGGCAAAAATAAAAGAAGAAGTAAATCTTCTATCTGACTCAGATGCACATCTAAAAGTGGAAAATATAATAAAAAATAATAAAATAAGTAAATAGTGAGAATTTTCACTATAAATAACACCCCTTCTTGCCATTCTACACCCATTCAAGGCTTTCTTAGGCCTTCCTTCATATCTTTCCTATCTTATTTTCTTTCAAATGTTGTGTTTCTAACTCAACAATGCTCCTTTTGGGAGGAGATGCTATTAGGGTACTCCTTCGACCCCATTTTTAATATTAAAATAATGCCTAAATTAGTGTAGAAAGTTTGGTGAGATACAGGGATAATTTTGAATGTGTAGTACTCTGGTATAGATTTTAACTCTTTATCTGCTTTGTGATGTTTATATTTTTATTAAATAAATTATATTTTTTAAGTGATTAATAATTGTTGTTAGTGTTGTTATGCTTCTCATTTTTACATAAATTAAGTCATGCTTTGTTTATATAATTTAATTGTATTGCATATTTTAATAATAATGAAATAATGCTTAATTTTACGGAATGCCTTTTACTACAATATGACTTGTTATGTTGTCGATTTTAAATATTTTATATGGCGAGGTATTGTCAAAATTAACATAAAAATTTATTCCCTATAAATATAATAATTTTGATTTGTTATTTTCTTTTTTATCTTAAAATTATATTAATTATAATTATAGTAACAATGGTTATAGTTTTCATAATTAGTGTACAAAATCATTAGTGAGTGATGATTATTTTGTTACTTTTTATAGGAAAATCCTTACTACATTATAGCTTGCTATATTGTCGTTTTAGGTTGACTTATAGAAATAGTAGAAGTGCTTGTAATCAAATGCTTTAGGTAATTATTTAGAGTTAAAATTCTATGTCAATCATGAAACATACAAGAGATTTTCAAAGCTTTACTATTTTAGTTCTATGTTTTAAAATCTTCTTTAAAGTTGTCAATCTTATTGTCTTTTCAACCGTCAAATTGTCAATCTTTCAAATTCTCATCTCATTGTGGATACGACAACTTTTTTATACTCCAAACGTTCGCGTCTAAAGAATTATTTTGAGCAATACAACAAGTTGGCAAATCTATTTACAAAATTTTTAAATTGATGTGATATTTCTTTGACCAAGTACTAGCAGTAAATCTACATTTGACTCCGCCGCAAAGTGTGGAGTTTAAGTCTGTCAACCTTTAAATTCAAGTACGATATCAATGAGTACTTAAATATTTACCGATCTATTGGTATCATTGTTATAGCTGTGTGATATTAATCGATTTTGACGAATTGAATAGTTAAGGTATATAAAATATCACATCATCAATTGTATTTAAGATAGATACTTATTTTTATAATTTGAAATTAAAAAGGCATGACCATTGAAATTCTTATATGTATGTATGTATATATATGCATGTATGTATGTATGTATGTATGTATGTATGTATATGTGCATGGGAAAATTGTGGAGTACGTACATAATAGTTTAGTTTGCAAATGGACAAAAATTAGTAGAGAAATTACCATCCTAATTTACCTTCATTTGTGGGGGGAGAAGAAATGTCTCACTTGGACAACTTTTTTTGTTTGGCATATAAATTCAGATAACGGTGTTGATCCAAATGTAGTTTCGAATTGCTAGAATTAATCCCTTACTGATTTTTTTTTTTTTTTTTTTATTTTATTTTTTTTTTTTGGGAATAATGGTCTAGACAAAGTTCAAATCCCAAAGCCCACCAAGCGTAAGCAAATGCTTTTTTTTTTTTTTTTGGTAGAAAATTTTAAAGCAAATATTAAACTAGAGCACATCATGCATGAAGGATACCCAAATGAGATAAAGCAATACAAATTGATTACTTAATCGTTAGTACTCAATTAGTAGCCACATGAATAAGATGTGTTGTAAAGGCCCTTCATTGCACATGACCGACCCGATACTTGAATATATCTTATAAGTAAAAATCTCAATAGTAACATTAAAATAAATGATGAAGTAGTATATAGAACAGATAAACATAAACTTACATCAAGAGTATATATTACGGAATAGTGATATATAATTAACAAGAAATGATTATGATTCGTAAAGAGCCAAAGAATAATCAACTATCCTTTTCTTTTTTTTTTCTTTTTTTTTTTTTTTCTCATGGTTCATGTTTGCAAGAGTCTATTTACTCTCACTCCCAAAACAGAGCGACTTATAAATATTTGTTGGCTGCATAACCCAAACATTCCACGTCTCCTCTTCTTCTTCTTCCTCTCTACATTCCGTTAAATACAAACATATATATCACTTCGATGCATTTGAGGAACATTCATCTTTTACTCTCTCTGCCATGGCTTCTCATCAACATATCTTGGGCCTCCACATCGGATCATGATGTTCCCAAGGTAAATTCTTGAAATGGGTTTCCATAAAAAATTCTGTCCCTCACTCTGTTTTTCTTGTTTGGTTGCCGAGAAAATGATGCAATTCAGAAACAAGAACAAGAGTGAGATATGGCAAAGAAATATGAGCTTTCTTCTTTGGCAGATTTTCCTGATCACCTAAATTGTCGGTCGAGAAAAATTTGACTTATCTTTTCTTTTGTTTTGTTTTGACAGCAATTCGTTGTTTGTGTGGGAGCTTCAGATCCATCGCTCAATGGAAATGAAGGAGATGCAAAAGTATTGGATCTGAAGCAAGATCAAGAACTAGAGGGAGAAGAAGAGAAGTAATAGGTCTGAACAATCTTACGAGAGAAGCTAAAATGCTCATTCAATTCATTTGAGAATACAAAGTCTACTCTTATATGGAAGAGCAAGTGGACGAATTAAGTTGCAAAGAAAATTAACTTGTACACGTCAGCATAACAATGTGTGACAAACTCTAATAAACTTAACAATACTAACTGCTCTAAAACTCTCCCGATGGGCTGTGGACATTCTTGACAAGCATCTTGAATAATAAGGAAAATAAGGACGAGGAAGGCAGAGGCTTGGTGAAGACATCTGCAAGCTGATGCTGTGTGCGAATAGGCATGAGTTTGATAGACCCAGTAGCAACCTTGTCTTGCACAAAATGATAATCAATTTCTATGTGTTTGGTGTGTTTATGAAATGTGAGATTAAGAGCAATATGAACAACAGCTTGATTGTCACAGAAAATGAGAGCTGGTGTAGAGATGTCAACACAAAAATCCTTCAAAAGTTGTCGTAACTTAATTAATTCACTTGCAGTGGCAACTAATGCTTGATACTCGGCTTCAGCTGAGGATTGAGAGATAGTAGTGTGCTTTTTGGCTTTCCAAGAGACTAGTGAATCTCCCAAAAAGCACACAAAAGCTAGTAAAGGACTTTCGAGTGCCTGGACATGAGCTCTAGTTAACATCAGAGAATGCCCTCAACTGAAATGAACAACATGAGGAGAAAATATAGGCCCTGACCTGGATGAGATTTGAGATATCTGAGAAGATAGTGAACAGCCTTGGAATGTGGCATATGAGGCTGTGCGAGAAATTGACTTAGCTTATGAACTGCAAAGGTAATATCTAGCCCAGAAAGTGCCAAGTATAACAAATGACCAATGAGTCGTCTGTATAGTCAACTATTTGTAAGTATCTGTCCATAGCATTAAGCTTCAGATCAGGATCTATAGGCAAGGGAGCAGGTTTGGAAGCTAGGAAACTTGTATTCTTAAAAAGCTGTAATGTGTAGTGCCTTTGAGAAAGAACAATACCTATTGAGGATCTGGCAATTTCAAGGCCAAGAAAGTACTTCAATTTGCCTAAATCCTTAAGCTTGAATTGACTATGAAGAAACTTCTTAAGGGAATTAATGACTGTGACTGAGGGTCCTATGATTATAATGTCATCCATATACACCAAGAGAGCCACAAAAGAAGAATCCAAACATTTGGTAAAGAGAGAGTAATCTGATTTCAATTGAACAATGCCATATTGAAGAAGGGCAGAAGAGAACTTGGAATATCATTATCTCGAGGCCTGTTTGAGTCTATAAATGGACTTCTGGAGCTTGCAAACCAACTTGTTTGCTTGCCTAAGAGTCTCCCTCTGATTTCAATATCCAAGAGGAAGGTCCATGTAAATCTCCTCGAATAAATATCAATTAAGAAAGGCATTATTTACATCCAATTAGACTAAATGCTAAGATTGACAGTAGCTAAAGCCAGTAAAACCTTTACTGTGACTAATTTTGCTATAGGGGAAAAAGCATCAATGAAGTGCACCCCTTCTTGTTGTTTATAGCCTGACAACAAGCCTACTTTTATGTCATTCTATTGAACCATCATATTTATATTTGATGTTATAAATCCATTAGCATCCAATAGTATGCTTCCCTTTAGGTGATGAGACCACAGACCAAGTATGATTGGCTCCCAAGACATCCAGTTCATGTAACACCCAGAAATTTAATTAAACATAATTATGTTTAAATGGTGGATTAGTATGCCTTGATATAAATTTGGACTTAGTTTAAGCATTTTATGGTATTTTAAATTTATCCCACTTTTAATAATTTCTATATGTTATTTTGAATTTTAAAATAAAACAATTTGTCAAATACTTGATGTGTCCTAATTTCAAAACTATGTGCCGGAGCACATGGTTTCATCTTGCAAAAACCATTATCCCTCCCTATTTATTTACTCTCTCTCACTCTCACTCTCCCTCTCTCTCTCAGACTCTCTTTCTCTCTTATGCAGCCTTTCTCTCTTTTCTCACTTTTTATTTTGATTTCAAAATATTTGAGTTCAAGCTTGATTCTTAGCTGGATTGGGAGGCGAGGAACACGATTTGGTCTCCACAAACTCAATTTTAAGCTTCGATTTAAGGTTAGTTTCTTTATTTTTCAAAATTTTAAACTTTTATCCCAAATCTTTCAATTTCTTTAAAATATTGTAATCCGAGTTTCTTGAGCTTAGGAAACTCTCAATTTAAGTTAGTGGAATTCAAATCATCTACAATCTAGACATGATTGGACAAAATTTGAATTTAATCAAGTTTTCCTCTTTCATCATTTTAGAATTTCCTTGAAAATTTCTACGTGAATCTTGCCTAAATGTGTTTAAATGTGTTCTAGCATATTTTTCTATCATTTATGAATGTTATAAATGCTCTGGGACTTGAAAAATAGGTTTAGAATTGATTTTTGGGCTTGGGGAGGCCGAGAATCAAAGTCTCACACCACCCATGTTTTTCTAGTTTGGCAGGCCAGATTCATAGGTTTGGTAGGCCAGATTCATCTGGTCGGCAGGCCAAACCTAGGCTAGTTCGGTAGGCTAGTCCTAGCTGGCTAGCTGGCAAAATTGTAGAGTTCAGCAGGCTGGATTAGGGGTTCCAGAAGGCCAATCGAATCTCGTGAAAAATGACTCTTTTCGTCCGTTTTTCACCGTTTAAAACCTAGATCAAGTTTTTTAACTCATGGTATGATTTTCTGAACTTTAAAGGCATAATAAGGCACCATGAGATAGCTTAGGGATGTAGAATACCTTAAATTAGATATTGATAAACTTAGTTTCTATTTAAGGTTTTTCGTGGTTCCGTGGAGCTAACGTATAGTAGATCAGGACTATGGTGTTGAATGTTGGTACGGGATATTGAGGTAGGGCTTCTACCCCTTTTCCTTTGGTAGCCATGCTTTTAAAAGATTTTGGCCACAAAACATTTCCTTTCAAATGTTTTCAAGAAATGAAGTTCATTACTTATTTTCATTATTGGCTAAATAATGAATGATCATAATGAACATAATGAGAATATCTAGTAAATGAGACATGATAATGATATGACACCGGATGTGTTAGTTAGTACGTCCGAAATAATAAAATAGAGCATGATGCTATATACAGAGATCGGGTTGTGGAGAGTGCAACCTTGGGGGTAGGTCCTGAAACCTAGTTGGGTCACTTCAGTGGTGATTTATATGGCTTTGCCAAAAACATGATAATGAGACTGTCTATGGATGAATAAATGACTAAACGGTATGAATAAATTTAATGAGCTTTAATTAGTTATTTGTTTATTTATTTATCTTGTTTTATAGCTTTTGTTTAAGTGTGAATTATATGTTTAAATTAAATATTTTCAAAAGATTAGTCCTACTGAGTGTTTTGCTCATATTTTTCTTGCTTTAAAACCTTTCCCCCTTCTAGGTGGAATCCAACTTAGGGAAGACTAAAAAACCGGGAAGAAACTACAAGATTAAGACATCACTATCTAGGGTATTTATTTATAAACAAGGCATGGAATATTTTAAATTATTTCCTTTTATTTGGG
>CAMOHE010029173.1:0-14122 GCA_946598075.1 Artocarpus hirsutus | reverse complement strand
ATGCCTCAACCACTTATGGCCCCTAACACTACATGAGAGGTTGAAAGTGTCTAATTTTTTCCTTTATAAATAGGCCCAGAGACCCCATTTGAAGGGG
The DNA here is from genome assembly GCA_946598075.1 of Artocarpus hirsutus. Taxonomy (NCBI): domain Eukaryota; kingdom Viridiplantae; phylum Streptophyta; class Magnoliopsida; order Rosales; family Moraceae; genus Artocarpus; species Artocarpus hirsutus. Next base: position 14,025 of record CAMOHE010029173.1, on the reverse strand, counting down.
TTACAATCTCATAAGCAGACACACACACTCAAGCACTTTGGTATCTTCATTTTCAAGAAAAGCATTGTAATCTAGATCAATTTATTAATAGTAAAAAAGGCTCCATAATAGTAGACGTAGCTCAGATTTGAGTTAACCAGTATAAATTTGTGGTTATATTTTTTCCTTTTGTTGCATCTTTACTTTACACTTATATTCTTGTTCATGATCACCATTGATTAATATTTCTAGTTATTTGCATTTTTCTAAAGCTATTTAGGTTCTAATTACGATGATGAAGTGCCTGATCAACCGTAACTCCATTAATTACAAAATACAAATTGACATTTGTTGATAGTACAAATTTGCCAACAATATTTTTCACAAAAGTAAATTAAAAAGTGCAAAATAAAAAAAGAACACTATGAGTTATAGTTATTCAATAGTAAGAGCTACATCCATTTTTTGAGAAAATTGCACTATTGCTTATTAAATACATGCATCAAAGACTCAGAAAAGGTCCCTTTCTCTGAGATTTTGATCCATATCTATAGATCTAATTTATATGCAAAATAATTATTAGAAATAATAAATAAGATCTCAATAAAATCAAGATTATTCCCTGTTTTGATTTTATTCCAACTACTTTCTCCTTATTTATGTTGACTTCTCCCCATATATTGCACAAGGGGTGTTATTTCTTGATTTAGTGGAAATTTAGCTATTCTTTCCAAATTCAAACTTGTGCCTATATGTGCTTTGAATGTGGTCACTCTGTTATCTCGACCTCCTGTCCTTTGGAGCTTATCTTAACTCCTATGAATGCTCTCATCAATTACCCATCCAGCCAAGTTGTTCTTCTAGAGTTGGGCATTTATGAGGTTTTATCTTAATCTTGCCTCGGGCTTTGGGACATTGAGATCACTCATTGCAGCATTTATTTTTTTACCATTGATATGCATGTTTATAACAATAAGAAAGATCAACATTCACATTGTACAATCAATCTCCAACTCCTAGCATCTCCACTCAAATATGTAAAATCCATCATCTAAAAAATAATGTTTAAAATTTTATATATATATATGTATATGTATATAATTGGGTTGGTTTGGTTTAAGATGGATTACAAAAAACTCAACCCAAACCTACCGAATAAAAAATTGGGTTGGTGGGTAGGATTGTTCGCTTAATCAGGTTGATCGATTTGGGTTATAATAGGTTTTATTGTGTAGGTGACGGGTGTTGAGTTCTTTATTCACCCATAAAATACAAATGTTTATTAGTAATAATGTCCACATACGACATTAAAGAAAAAATGGCTCTTGATATATGTTGATTTTAAAAGAAATGTAGAGGATTCAAAAAAAGAAAGTGTTTTCTGTAGACATATGTCTTAATATAGCTTTTGATTCCCTAAGATTATTATTTGGGTTAATTACACTGACACTTTCTATTTTTGTCAAAATAATAGAGACAACCCCGTAATTAAAACTAATTAAAATTCAGATATAAAATGACCAAAATATCCCCTATTAGTTTAAAAGTATTAAATCCTAGCCATTAAATTTAGATTTTTACTAAACAAAGTCTTATAAATTAGGGACAAAAATACAATCATGCCCCCCTAGACCTCACCATGTCGGCTCATCAACTCCCTCACCCCGTCAACCCCTAACCCGGACCAGTTAGATTCGGTGCCCTAAAGATTAAATGATGTAATAAGTTTTTGGAGACATTTAATTAATAAAGAGTTTATTTATTATTCATATATATCGAATATTGTCTTGTATATGTTCATTTATATTGAATGTATGATAAGCAAACAAAAGTCTGAGATTATCAGTCTAAACCTTTAACATCATGTATGTGATGGATAGATTATGCAGAAGACATAAATCTTAAAGGTGATAGTCTAAATGATAAGGTCCGCAATCGAGGGAATAATGTTAGGCGCTTTACTCATGCTAAGACTATTATAATATCTACATCCCTAACAAGAGATGACTTGTCATGGTCATTAGAGTAGGACTCCCCAAGTAGAAACATTGATATGTTGTCATAAGTAACAATATATTGGATTAGAACTAAAGTTTAATTGATTTAATTAATAATTTCAATTGTTAAATCAATTCACTTTATACAATCATATTTGTTATGTATTAATCATGAAATGAGTTAATGGGCCTGTATTCTTGACTTGTATCTTTTGATGTACCAAAGGGTGACATCCTAATTTGATGATGGTGTACATACCGATACCTTAGAGACATGACTCTTGATTAACGTAGACTCATTATTTATAGATATCGAATCCATAGCTCTTTAGTAAAGTTAATGATATTCTCTTATAGGCATTATCCTATAATTGAAAGACTAAAGTGCTCAACCCTTTGGATATATAGGTGTAACCGAATGGTACACTATTTATAAATAATAAGTGTTCTAATGGTGAAATGATAGAACATAAGATAAAAATAATTAAGAAGGTAAAATAGAATTTATCCTTAAGCCGATTATGAACATCCTATAAGGATGTTGCACTTTATGATGTGTCATAAACTATTAGCTTATTAGAGCTTCGTAATTTTATATAATTTGAGAGTGCAGTTCTAAGCTTTTATTGGAGTAGCATAGAGTTGATAATTATAAAATATATGTATCTGGGATATGTTATTTTATAATTATAGGAGCTTAATCTATATATGTACATCAAGTCTCCATTGCTAGCTCATAATTCCTGTAATGATACAACATGTTTTCATCCATATCGGTGACTTATGTTAATTATCAGATTAGCTGAAATTCGATAGATTGAATTTAAAAATCCATGTTAGTTTATTGGTTGAATTAATTTTATGAATTAATTTAAGATAAATGTGTTTAATTATTTAGATAATTTTTTATTTGATTTGAGATTATTTATATATGATTGTTTTTATCAGATAACTTTTCTATTAGGTTATCTGAATTAAAACTAAGGCTCTATCTAAGATTCTCGTGTGAAATAAGATATTTTAAAATTTCTAGATTATCCCTCAGTTGGTAGGCCGGTGGCAAAGTTCAGCAGGCCGGTGGAGCCAATTTGACAGGCCAATCTCACAGATCGGTTGGTTGACCGTACAATAATCCTATTACACATTTTTGACATGTTTTTGATCAGAAGTTGATTCAAACTCGAATTTTGAAGCCTAATATGATAGGGATTTGACCCCAAATTCGACCACTATATAAAGGGAATTATTTTTCATTGTTCCTAGGATCATTTGAGAAGCAGAGAGTGAGTACTCTAGTGAGAAAACTTTGAAACTCTTAGAGAGCTTTTATTCAACGTCTAGAACCTTAGCTTTAGGTTTTCTCAACTGGTTGAAAGGAGAGTCATCAGAGGAGAAATTGTATGACATGTGACTACCCATACTCCGATCATAGGAAGAGAATAGCAAGAAAGATCAACTGGTTAATACTCTTCCGGAACGTTCTTCTCTAGTCGGTGTTCCTACGGTCTTTGGTATACAAAAGAGGTACGTAAAATATGTTATTAATTTATGTACTTAGCATGTTACCTTTGTTATTTAGAAAAGACTTTGATTTAAAATTTTCAAAATTCCATTACATATCATTTTCCAATAATTGGCATCAAAGCCATGGTTTTACGTTGATTTTACGAGTTTGTAATCATGTTATGTACAGAAATTATGTGATTTTAATCTCTCCAATGCTTAAATTTAATTTTTTAGAGTGTTGACACTCTAAGTTTTCTATATAACTAAATGTTGTCATAAGATTATATCGTGGATGTTTATTAATTAATTATCGTTAATTAAATTTCTATTTTAATTATTATATTAATTGCTTATTTTGCCTGCTATGGTTCCTTAGAGGTTAAAATGTGTATCTAATTTTTTCATGTAATTAAATGATAGTCTACCATCACTGTCTAGGATTTATTATTTTAATTTTGATTTGTAAAATTTGTATTAAAATAATTATTCGAAGTGAAGACAGATCTAGAGGATGGAGATGACTAGAGTTCTCTATGTTTTTTCAGTGTTTATAATTTTTTATGTTTTTGAATTATTGAAAAATAAATTAAAAACTGTTTGAATATTATTTTAAAAGGTTTAAAAAAATACTAGTTCAGCGTTGGTCAGCAAGTCAGTTACCCAGTGCTTGTAGGCCAATCTCATAGATCGGCAGGCCGATAGTAGGTGAAACCATTTTTTAAAAAATAATGCTTTTTTTATTGCAATTTTTGTTTTTTGTTTTTTGATACAATTTTGATAAACATGAAATTTATGATAAGCAGTAAAATAAAATTTTGACCTATATGAGATTAAAGAATTGAAGACAGATGCCACATGAAGAAAAATAGAACAAGAAGATATAAGATGAAGAAGCAATATATATTTCGATTGATTTTTTGTGATCTTTATTTTCTTTTCTCTAGGATGGAACCATGATATTACAGTTGTTTATTATATTGGTTATAGCTTTGCATGTTGCATTGCTTGTCTATATTATAATATTTTTTACTATGTATGTTAATAACATGCCATGTAGAATAGGAAGTGCTGCTCATGAAAAATTGTTCATGCATGTTAATTAAAACTTTGACTTTTAAAATATTGAGTGAGAGAAGGTTTTTGAAAAAAGGACCTAAGGCCTCTATCGTTGGTCCATAGGTGGTTCTAACCCCTAGGAGGGGATTTCATCATGTACCAAGTTGGATCTCCAATATGTTAATTTGCTTTAGCATGATTTATCATTGTACACCCCTTAGTGACGATTATAAATCATAGATAAAACAGTTGAAACAATGGTTATACACTTAAGATTAATTTTATTATTAACCTCCATTAGAAGCTCTATTAATATAATTAATTGCCAAAGAAAATGATTATTACTATATGATTAATCAGACAGATCTTAGATGGTATATATTAATTGAAGGAGATATGTGTTCCTAATTGAATTTGGCATATCTTCCCTAGGCAGCTTGTTGAATTCTGAGTTAGGGATTATCTTTCTAAGGTTGTGATTTTTTCAAGGTTTTGACACATAAAAATATTGTATGCTTACTTGATTGTGTTATCTTACAAAACTGTTATGGAAAGTTTTCTTATGTTTGTATATGATTCTTTATTGTAGATCAAAATGTCTAAAAATGATTTATCTTTAATATTCGATAAAAAACACTTTTGCTAGCGAGAATTTTATTGATTGAAGAAGGGACCTAAATATCATTCTTTTTTTTTTTAGAAACTGAAATTTGTGCTAACTAAACCTTGTCCTCCCAAGCCTACCAGCGAATCCACTAATGAACAAATCCAAGCATATGATCACTAGAATAATGCTAATGATCAAGCCTGCTGTTACTTTATGGCTTGCATGAATAATGTGCCACAGGCTTAACATGAAGATTATGAGACTACTATATAAATCTTGGATAACCTAAAAGACATGTTTAGAGGCCAAGCCTTAATAAAATGGCAAAAGGTTCTTCAAAAGTTCCTAAACTGCGAACAAATACTAGGGACTCTTGTGAAGGAGCATATGATTTTGGTCATGGGTTACCTTGTTAAGGCTAAAACCCATAGAGTTGATATTGATGTTAAGTCATAGATGACTATAGTCTTTGAAACTTTCTCTAAGGAGTTTAACCTGTTTAGAGCTTTATATAACTAGAGCAATAGACAAGATGTGACTTTGACTAAGTTAATGAAGTAGTTGAAGGAGTTTGAGAATCTGATCAGGAAAGCTCCAACCAGTGGCAAGGCAAACTTGGCGACTGCATCTAGTTCTAATTCAAACTCTAAGAATAGAAAAAAGTAGAAGGCTAAGAATGGGAAGTCTTTTGTTTCGGCAAAAGGCAAGGATAAGAAGGAAAAAAAAAAGGAACCCGAAGACACTAAAGTGTTTCTTCTACGAGAAGGTTGGACACATGAAGAAAAATTGCAAGAACTTCCAATCTAGAGAAGGTAAGTGCTAACCTCTGGTTATTGAGACTTGTTTAGGCGATGAATCAAGTGACACTTGGGTCATAAATTTAAAAGAGACTAATCATGTTTTTGTTTCTCTGCAAGGGTTCAAGGAAACAAAAAGATTACTACATGAGCACTTCACACTTTGGATGAGTGTTAGAACCTTAGTGTTGACTGAAGCTGTGGGAGACATCTATCTTATTTTGATGGTTATAAGATTTTAGTTTTGAAGGATTGTTTTTATGTTCCTAAATTTAAAAGGAATTTAATTTCTTTCACTTGTTTATTTAAAGACTCTTTTTCAATTTCTTATAATAATAAAGTTATAATTTGTAAAAAAAAAAAAAAAATCTTTTATCTATATGGATGGATGCAAGACAACCTATATTTTATAAAACCTAAGATGGACTCATTACTTAACACTGAGATTAATGATAACTCTAAAAGACTTAAAACTTCTCATTCTAATAAGACATACCTTTGGTACTTGCGATTAGGTCACATTAGCCTGAATATAATTCAAAGATTGGTAAGGGATGGACCCTTAAGTCATTTAGAGATGAAATCTATACCACAATATGAATCTTGTTTGGAGGACAAGAATGACCAAAAGACCATTCAGATCTAAGGGCAATAGAGCCAAAAGGATTCTAAAACTTCTGCATAGTGATGTTTGTGGTCCCATAAACATCAAGGTGTGAGGAGGATATGAGTACTTTGTGTCTTTCATTAATGATTACTCAAGATATGGATATGTCTACCTAATGCATCATAAAAGTGAAACTTATGACAAGTTCAAAGAGCTTTGAGCTGAGAGGAAAAGCAATAAAGTAAACCTATAAAGGCACTTTTATGCGATCAAGGTGGAGAACACCTTTCCGATGAGTTCTTAGGACACTTATTAGAGATTAGGGTTTTATCCCATTTGACTATGCCAGAAACTCTACAGCAGAGTGACATGGCTGAGAGCAGAAATAGGACTTTGATAGACATAGTTAAGTCTATGATGAGTTATTCAACATTGCCTTTATCCTTTGGGAGTATGCACTATAAAACATGTGCTATCTTTTGAACAATGTGCCTTCAAAATCAGTTTTAAAACTTCTCACGAGTTGTGGATAGATAGGATGACATCCTTGAACCATATTCGCATATAGTGATGTCCTATTCATGTCTTGTACAATAAAGCAAATAAGTTGGAAGCATGTTTAGAAGTGTGCGTGTTAGTAGGATATCCAAAAGGGACAAAAGGGGATTATTTTTATAACCCAAAAGAAAAAAAAGTCATGGCTTCAATGAATATGACTTTCCTTGAGGAAAGTTACATAAACGACTTTAAGCCTCATAGTGAAGTGGTACTCGAGGAGTTAGCGAGTGCTTCGATCACTCCAAGGGTTCTGGTAGAAACCAATCCAATCAATGTAGAAAAACCGATCGAACAATAACCTAGGGAGCTTTAGCATAGTAGGAGAATCGGACGTTAATCCGAGAGGTATATGTTCAATAGTAAAACTTACATGGCTGAGCCGACTGAACATGATAGGAATCCTTATACTTACACAAAGACTATGGAGAATGTTCATTCAAAGCTTTGGACAGAAGCTATGAATACTAAGATGAAGTCTATGAAGACTAATCAAGACTGGGAGCTTGTACACCTTCTTGAAGGGGTAAAACTCATGGGGTGTAAGTGGATCTATAAAAGAAAGAGAGGAGCATATGGGAAAATCAAAACCTATCAAGCTAGACTAGTAGCAAAGGGTTACACACAAAAAGAAGGAATCAATTATGAGGAAACCTTTTCACTTGTGACTATACTTAAGTCCATTCACATTCTCTTGTCCATTATTGCCACCCTCGACTATGAGATTTGACAAATAGATTTCAAGACGGCTTTTTCGAATGACTATATTAATGAGACCATATATATGGTATAACCAAATGGGTTCAAAGCTAAGGGCTAAGAGAATAAGGTCTGTAAGCTGTTAAAGTCAATTTATAGACTTAAGCAAGTTTTTCGTTCTTGGAACATAAGAATTGATCAAGTGTCCAAGACTTATCGGTCCGAACAAAACATAGACGAACCATGTTTTTGCAAACACATTAAGGATGGGAAGGTGGTTTTTATATTACTCTATGTAGATGACATTCTACTTATTAATAATGCGTTGGGGCATTGTCATCGATCAAATTATAGTTGATCAAGTAGTTTGACATGACGGACTTAGGTGAAGCTAATTATGTTCTGGTTATCAAAATCTTTCGAGATAGGAAGAATAAAATGATAGTTTTATCCTAAGCTACCTATATAGATAAAATTCTCGAGCAGTATGCAATGTAGAATTCCAAGAACAGTAGGCAACCATCTAGGTCTAGAATTACTCTTTCTAAGAAAGACCCTCCAAAGTCTGGTGAAGAAAGATAATACATGAAGAAGGTGTCTTATCCTTCAGCATGCTTTACACAAGATTGGACATTTGTTATGTGGTCAAGATAGTAAGTCGATTTCAGTTGAATTTAGGACCAAATCATTGAGTTGTGGTTAAGCATATTTTCAAGTACCTAAGAAGGATTAGAAGTTATCTGCTAGTGTATTCTAGTGAAGAAGATCTAACACCTCTTGGATACACTAATTCGGATCTCTAATCCTATCTAAATTTGAGAAGATCGACTTCAGGTTCAGTGTTTACTCTGGGTGGAGGTGCTATAGTTTGGAGAAGTATTAAGTAAGATAGCACTTTAGATTCCACAATGGAGGCCAAGCATATGGTAGCTAGTGAAGGTTCGAAAAAAGTTATGTGGCTCTACAAGTTCCTTAGGGATCTTGAGGTAGTTCTTGGTGTGGATAAGCCGATATTGATGTATTGTGATAACACTACAACAATAGCTAATGCTAAAGAACGAAGATTTCATAAGAAGAGTAAACATATACATTAGGAGGATCATGTGATAAAGGACATCATGGTAAGTGAAAACGTGGAAATAAGTAAGATCGTATCTAAAGACATTATAGCCTATTGGGGCTATGGAGATGCGTAACATATCACATTTACTCACTTAGGGTAAGTGGCAGATTGTTAGACTTGGTGTCCCCAAGAATTAAATGATATAATAAGTTTTTGGAGACATTTAATCAATAAAGAGTTTATTTATTATTTATATATATCAAATGTTATTCGCTTTATGTTCATTTATATTGAATGTATGATAAGCAAAGAAAAGTCTGAGACTGTCAGTTTAAACTTTTAAGATTGCACAAATAATTGATAGATTATATTGAAGACATAAATCTTAAAGATAATAGTCTAAATGATAAGGTCTGTGATCGAGTGAATAAAGTTGAGCTCTTCATTCATGCTAAGATTGTTGTATTATCTATATCTCTAACAGGAGATGACTTGTCATGGTCATTGGAGTAGGACTCCACGAGTAGAAACATTAGTATATTGTCATAGGTGACAATATATTGGATCGGGACTAAAGTTGAATTGATTTAATTAATATTTCTGTTTGTTTAAATCAATTTACTTTATACAATCATATGTGTTATGTCTTAATTGTCCAATGAATTAATGGCCCTGTATTCTTGACTTGTGTCTTTTAATGTATCAAAGGGTGACATTCTAATTTGATGATAGTACACATACCGACACGTTAGACACATAACTCTTGATTGATGTAGACTTGTTATTCATAGATATGAAATCTATAGCTCTTATAGGCATTATCCTATAATTGAAAGACTGGAGTGCCTAACCGTTTAGATACATAGGTGTAACTGAGAGGTGTACTATTTATAAATAGTAAGAATTCTAATGGTGAGATAATAAAACATAAGATAAAAATAATCAGGATGCTAAAACGAAATTTATCTTTAAGCCACTTATGAATACCCTATGGGGATGTTACACATTATGAGATGTCATAAACGATTAGCTTATTAGAGCTTTATAATTTTATATAGTTTGAGAATGCAGCTCTAAGCTTTTAGTGGAGTAGCGTTAGAGTTGATAATTATAAAATATATATAGTTAGGATATGTTATTTTATAATTGTAGGAGCTTTATCTATATATATATATCTATCGGCCTTTTTGCTAACTCATAATAATTCTTATAACGATATAATATGTTTTTTTTATATATTAGTGACTTATGTTAATTATTAGATTGGCTGAAATTTGATAGATTCGATTTGATAATTCATGTTGGTTTATTAGTTAAATTAATTTTGTAAATTAATTTGTAACGCCCCCTTTTACGGACGTCACAGATGTCGTTACATTCGTTTCGTATTACTTTTATTTATAAGATAAAATATTTAATAAAAAGGTAATTTGAAAACATAACCCAGGATCCATGCATTTTTTTTATATTATATATAAATATATACACATATAAATATACATCAATATATTACTTCTTTAAATAGTTTATCTCATCAAATAATAAATTCATAATAAAAACACATGGTCAAAATTTCTTACACAATTCGGCAGGCCGAACCTATGACTTCAGCAAGCCAAACTCGACCGACAGGCCAAGGGTCATCCATCGATAGGCCGCTCGAGGCTTTGCAAAACGGGGTTTTAAAATTAATAAGTTCGGCAGGCCGATACATGGCAACTGGCTGGCCGATTAAACTCTTTGGCAATTCGACCAGTAATGGTTGGCAGGCCCAACTGTTATAAAAATTTTGTTTTAAAAACAAGTTTTAAAGTTTCAAATGCGGAAGAAAATTTATAAAATAAAGTTAAAGTGTCATGGTTCAAATCTTAAAAGTCCATCAAATAAACATACTCAAATTATAAAACATAATTCAAATAATTCAAAAACAATAAACATACTTAGAATCGTAAATCATGGTTTATTTCATTAAAATCTCTTTCTTTAGCATTCTTCTGTTTGCAATTCATCTTCCTTAGCTTACACGCCTGCCAGTGTCCTCCATCTAATCCATAAGTCTGTTACTCTTATCTGCAACATAATGTAAAACTTGATTAAGCTAATGCTTAGTAAGTACATTTATAAATCTCACAACTTAAAACATTTTATGAACATCATCATCATCATCATAATAGTGCACTAGGCACATTTTCATAAGAAACATATCTTTCTTTACATTGTCCATATTAAAACATTATTCATTTTATCTTAAGGGCCCAAGTGTTGCACCATTAACATCATCATAGGTGCACCGTCATGAGAGGAGAGGGGTAGTTAATCCCAAACCAAACATGACATCATATCATATCATTTCATAACTTAACATTTCATTGGCTATGTAACACTTATTTAGGTGATACATATATACATATTTATACTTTCATGTTTTGAAAAACTTTATCATCAAAACATGCATAAACTTTCATACCTTAAAAACTTCATAATAATACTTCATGAAAAATCATCATCAGAAATTATCATAAAACCATCATGAACATAGATTTCAAACTTTTCATAAACTCATACTTTTCATAAACTTATCATGTTGCAGGTGAGAATGTATTTACCTTAATAAGCTTACTTAACCTTAATTTTGTAGGTGACGACGTCGCAGTCTCGATTTGCTCACTACAAATTGTGTTCATGTCATTCATTCATCAAAAATGGAAATTAAAATATATTTTCAATGAATTAATCACCACAACATAACATCCATTTCCATAAAACATCATACATACATTCATCTCTTAAAACATAAATTTATAGCATATTTCATTAACCAAAAATTATTAGAACAAAAACTATCATCACAAACATTTTCTGACCTCCATGAATTCATAATTTAATAACTTTACATACACACATAATTAGGGCACCAAATTTGACAGGAACAAAGATAACTTATACACATATTACCATGATTTTTCTTTAGTCATAAAAATCAAATTCAGAAATTTAAATAAATCACATAACATACAACACATAATCTACCAGCAACAATAACACAGTGAGCAATCCATACATACATCCATAAAAAAAATTATTTGGGCTCTAAAATTCTTTTGACAACCTTCCAACATATAAATACAGAAGCACAAAATAATCTCATTAAATCATTCAAAAACTTCATCCAATAACAATCTCTCTATTCATTGATAAAACAGTCTTAAAAACCTAGTCTTAATGAAAATTTCACTACACATAAAATATTAATCAAATCATCACCAAATTTTCCAGTCCATAATTTAACATATACATGAACATATTCATCAATTTTGTGGAAAATAACCTTCATTTGCAATAAGAACAACATCCTTACATTTGTGCAACACAACCGATCAGCAATAATTTACTGTGAGTGAAGGAGAGAAGAAAATTCATAACTTATCATAGAAAAATCTAATGAACGCGAAATTTGGAGAAATAGCACATTACACATGCATGAACATCATATTAAAATTTCGGAGCAAAATGAAATTCCTAGACCAAGATATAGCATCTGAATTTAGGGGGAAATATATTTCAGAAATACCAAGAAATGAACCCTTACCTTAATATGAATTTCTTCTTAAACAACGCCAAAGAAATTTCAACACTTAATTCAAATTATAGCAGAGGAATAGAGAGGGAGAGGAAGGAGAAGAACGTGATGAAGAGAGAAAGAGGAAGAGAGAGGGAGAATGTGAGAGAACGAATTTTTTTTTTTCATATGAATAAGAAGAGTGCCATGAGAGGTCAACACTCTCTATAATATCAGAATTTTTTTATTAAATTTGAGAGTAATTCATGTGGGAATTAGAGAGAATTGAGGAAAATCAATAATTTAGCTCTACTTACCATATTTCACCTCTTCAATATAGGAAACCATAATCAATTAAATCCAGTCAATCAAAAGTCAACTATTTCCTTTCCTAAATGAGAAAATTAATCCAAAATTATGCCAATCAATCAAAAATCATCATCCAATCACATAATTATCTCAATCACCAATTTTGGGTGATTTCTACTGATTGCTCGTCAGCAATCTTCGGCCTGCCGAACTAAATGGTCTTGCCTGCCTATCTGCCTTAACATATTAAAATTCATCAAAACATTAAATTATCACAAAAATCATTATTAAACATACAACATTAATAACATGAACACTTGAGCATATTGATTCTACGTGACCGTCACCTGTCATAACACTTAAAATAAATGGTTAGCACCATTACGTCATAAATCATAACACATATCATAAAGGAATTACTTAACGTCGTTACACATTTATCATAAACTGTTACATGGAATTCGACGGGTGTTACAAATTCAAGATAAACGTGTTGAATTATTTCAATAATATTTTATTTAATATGAGATTATCTATATATGACTATTTTAATCAGATAACTTATCTATTGGGAATTGAAACTGAGGCTCTATCTAAGATTCTTATGTGAAATAAGATATTCTGAGATTTCTAGATTATCGCTTAGTCGGTAGGCCGATGGCCAAGTTCGGCAGGCTAGTAGAGCCAGTTCGGCCAACTGTGTGATAATCTTGTTATGCAATTTTGACATGTTTTTTATCAGAAGTTAATCTAGACTTGAATGTTGAAGCCTAACTTGATAGGGATTGACCCCAACTTCAACCACTATATAAAGGGAACTATTTTTCATTGCTCCTAAGATCCTTTGAGAAGTAGAGAGTGGTACTCTTGTGTGAGAAACATTGAAACTCCTAGAGAGCTATTGTTCAACATCCAAAATCTTAGCTCTAGGTTTTCTCAAGTGGTTAGAAGGAGAGTCATCGGAGGAGAAACTGCATGACATGCGACCATCCCAACTTCGATCATGAAAAGAGAATAGCAAGGAAGACCAGTCGGTTGAGACTCTTTTGGAATGTCTTTCTCTACTCGGTGTTCCTGTAGTCTTCAGTATACAAAAGAGGTACATAAGATTTGTTATTAATTTATGTACTTAGCATATCAAACTTATTGTCTGGAAAAGACTTTGATTTAAATTTTTTAAGATTCTGCTGTATGTCGTTTTCCAACAGACCACCACCAACAAATCAACACACATCGCCCTCCACCCTCGTCAAAACCTCACCCTCGTCTAGTCCTTCACCCCTGTTGCCCC
>CAMOHE010029166.1:0-32609 GCA_946598075.1 Artocarpus hirsutus | reverse complement strand
AATAAACCAATTCTCAGTCTCCACTATCACTTTATATATATATATATATATATATATATATATAATACACATACTTGTTACACTGTCACACCACTATTCTCGTCCAAACACACTCAAATATTTCACCACGTTGATAGAAGAGACATTGCCTCTGAGATTCTCTCGTCAACCGTAGTACTCTCCGGTGAGCATTTTCTATTTGCTGGACAGTCCAAGAGATCCATTGGAGTTCCTTTCAAGGTCATGAAGTGCCTCAACTCTCTACGTCTGCAAACAGCTATTCGTCTTGCACCACCATCTCCATAGCCGAAGACATCATCGGAGAATCCAAAGAAATCATTCCTATGATTGCTGGAGACCACTTCTTATTCGCTTCCTCTGCCACTTCTTAGCTCGTGCTTGACAAGATACAGCATGAGGGGGGTCACAAACTAGTTGGGTGGGCTGCTCCGGCAAACTCTGGCGATGGTGGGGGGCTTCGATCGGTGCCTAGTGGTAGATGAAGAGCGCCAATGGCGGCTACAACTATCTCAGACATGTGCTTGGGTGAGGTGGATTGTGATATTATAGAAATATTACAATCCAGGTAAATGGGATTAGAAATCCCATGTGTTTTGGTGGGATTAGTAATCCCACACTGTTGGGACTATTTTGGGGTTGTTGGATAAATTATCCAATCAAAGGTTGCCACCAAACATGAGACTAGGATAAATAATCCTAATCCTAGTCCTAGTCCTAATCCCACGTAACAAACATGCCCTAAAAGTAATAACTGTGGATTTAGAGAGAAAAACTAGATTCTTTTCTGACAAATTTTCTGTTCAAAGGATTCTCTGCAAATTAAAGATATAAATCAAGGTACGTTTTAAATCTTCTTCTGTGAAAATTTTTGAGTTCTAAAATTATTGAAAATCACATATATTAAAATTTTATATATGGTATCAGAAACTTAAGTCTTAAAACTCATAATTTTCCTTTTCCTTTACGTTGTATTCTTAATTATGTTTAGATGCTGCACTTTTCTTTATTTATTATGCATGTGTGTGGTGAGAATTCCTTGACTGCAAATAAGTACAGAACAAAAGGCGGTAATCAATGCCAAGCATTTATTGTAACCGTTTTGGGCATTTATATTGCACTATAATCGATTTGTTACTGCATAATATTTGTCTAGAATTCAAACAAAGGGAACATATAAAATACACACACGTATAATAATAATTCACCCATAAAAGGCATTCGACTTTGTTTATAAAAAAAAGCCTCTCTCTTTCTATCAATAAAAATTGTTTGCAGGTAACCAATTTTGTTGCACTCTCATATCTCATATATATTAATCTTGTGCAACTAATGTAATATGTACATGATATACATTGATGATTGTTGAGGTGTTGGGTTCTCGGCCGGAGCCCTGGCGGGCACCTTGAACGTATTGTTGAGAGGGCCCTTATTTGGGGAGGGACCCAGTTCGGAGTTGTCTCCTGCGAGAGGAGCGCGTGAATGTCCCCTGGGTATGAATACATATAGATTAGCACCCAGGGGACACCCTAAGACCCTCTTATTCAAGAGGATACGGGTTTAACTCCTAGGGGACGCGCTTCCCCCGCGAGAGGCAACTCATAGCTGAGTCACTCCCCGAACAAGGGCCATCTCGGCAATACGTTGGAGGTGCCTGCCCGGCTCTGGCCGGGGAACCCATCACCTCAACACTGATGATTTGATGTTTGTTATCAATTATACATATAAATAAGAAATTGATGTGATATGTATTGTTTGGTTTTGTTTTAATAAAACAAATATGTGAAATATTACGTTTATGGAAACGTCTAAGGTTGCATATATCATGTTGATGCATGTATATACTTGATCATAATGATTTACTTGAAACAAGTAAAACTATTGTTTCTAATGTTGAAATTACATTATTGTAATATGCTAGTCGTCAAAGTGACCAAATTTTAAAGCTTAGTAATTTTCAGATTGAGAAACAAAAAAAATAACAACCCATGAATTTTAATGTTTATAATTGAAATGACATTTATAGATCATGGGTAATTGAATCTCATCTATCATAAAAACTTAGAAATCACCCAAAGGTCGATTAGTTTTCTTTATAATTGATATTCATGATAATTGGTGATTAATATGTCCTATAACTTTTATTTGTTTATCTAAGATAACAAGCATTTTTATTAGACATATTTATGATTACTAAATTAAATTTTTATTTTTAATTAGCATCATTTATAGTTTGTATAACCTAAATCTCGTTTTTACCGGTCATCTTCATTTTCTCCTTTTCCGTGGTTTGGACATTTATGTCGTTTTCTAAACAATTGCTTTCCAGAGTGATGTCGTTTCTATAAAACATTGTCGTTCATTATATTCATGTCGGTTTGAAAGCGTTTGCTGTGTCTTCAGATTCAGATAATGTTCCAAGAAGAAGATGTCGTTCATTATATTCGTTATATTTTGAAACTTACTTTAAAATATGCAACGCACCTTTAAATATAACAAAACTTAAGCATATGATATAAATGTAGTGAACATAAATAAACACATTTTTTAAAAGCATGGCCTATGTAATTTTCTCTACAGTTGACGTAATCATCATCGTCCTTTTTTTTTTTTCAAATTTTTTCGTTTCCAGTTTTTATGTCGTTTCAGCATCCTTGTCGTTTCGCGCGATTATGTTGTTTCATTCATTATACATGCAATCGAAGGTACATATGCAACAATATGATGAAGATCAAACTCAGATTAGACAAGATGTAAAAAAAAAAAAAAATGGTTAGTGTTTGATGAAGATTCCAGAGAAGACAACCAATTTTCTCTAAACCTCAGTTTTTATCCGTGCAGCTAATTATCTGATAATTATTTATTATATACATATAACGTGGAATAGAAAATGGTTACATTTTTAATAATAGTATATTTTAACTTACCTAAAAAAATACACTCTGTATGTGAAAATGATATTTTCAAAAAATTAAGATGAATTCGATGATTCATTAAAATTCAGGTATCAAAATTATAATAATCTTTACATATGTATATATTTTAAAGAAGGCGGTGCATTCGTGTTTATAGGACGTTGTCGTTTTTTGTCATATATGTTTTTATCAAGTAGTTGTCGTTTTGTTTTTGCGGGGAGGAAACAAAGCAGCAGAAAAGGGCAAAAACAAGGTTGAATGGGACAATTGGCCTAATTACGTTTATTGAATCAAAATATGACTTTAATTTATAAAAATTTTACAAATGTCTCATAATGATATCATTAAAATTATTTATATGTAATTATATAATACAATATGTAATATCATTAAGATAATTACTATATCTTTAAGAACATTTTTAAAATATTTTAAATATTATGTTAAATTTTAATTTTATAACAATAATTTAGACACGTATTATAATTTTTTCCATAAACAAAGCAAGGCAAGGCAAACCCATGAAAAAAGTCTTTATTCGATCCTCCAACAAACTCAACTAATATTAAAATTTCTTGGTTTTCAAATGGCAGCGTCCATTAATACCCCAAATACACTTCAACTTTACGGCCAATTACCACTTTCTCACGCCTCTAAGTCCTTCAATGTTAATGCCAATGTTATTGACAGGAAAACTACCGTTTTCGCGAGATACTCCAACGGTCAAGAAGAGCCCTCTTCAACTGGCGCTGTTGGACTGGCTGTCAAGCAAAACAACTCTTTCCCAGGTCAGTTACTTTCTCTTTCCCTCTCTTAATCCAACCTTCACAATATTTCAGCATAAGGATTACCCTATCAGGGTGGTGTCAGAAAAATTAGTCAGGGACGGAGTAGCGGAGGATAATTTTACAGGGACGGATTATAATTTTACGGGGATAAAGTATAATTTCAGGAGGGAGAATATGATTTCTATAAAATTTAATGCACGATGTTGGAAGAAAAACCGTGAGTAGCCTGTCATTGTTAATTGGGTAATTAGTAAAGTCTTCAACCAAGACATAGCCTTACTTTTTTCATGTGTCTTGTTGTTTCATTCTACAAATAACAACTGTGTTGTTATGATTTTAATAGTCCCACATATGAAGCTTAATTTGCACTCTCAAGTGTCCTTTGCCTCTTGTTCCCGAAGTTTTCATTTTTGTAACAAATGCAAGTGATTTTGGCATTTGCTTTACTTTACTTTTCGTCTTTTAATCAATATTAAAATGTTTGCCTAAGAACCAGATCAAACTACAAAGTCAAACGAAGGAGCAGGGAAGCTGGAGGCAGATGTGGTGGTGATTGGGAGTGGAATTGGGGGAACAGACAACATATTATTGTTTTAGAAAGCCATGACATACCAGCAGGTGCTGCTCACTCTTTCGAGATTAAAGGCTACAAATTCGACTCTGGTCCTTCTTTGTTCTCTGGCTTTCAATCCAGAGGTCCCAAGCCCAACCCTCTTGCCCAAGTAACTTATTTATTTAACTTCTCCAGTACTAGTACTCATTCCTTTTCTTGTCCTTTCATTCATTGGTACTAAATCTAATAATATGAAATAATTAATTTTCAGGTTCTAGACACGCTTGGAGAGAGAATTCCATGTGCTAGTTGTGATTCATGGATGGTATATGTTCCTGAAGGCGAATTTTTGTCGTGCATTGGCCCTACAGAATTCTTCAGGGTGGAAAATTCCTAACTTGCTAAGCACTCTTATTAAGCTTTGCTCCTAAGCTTTAACCAAATATCAAACACAAAATGTTCTTCAGTTTGATTTTTATTTGCCTCCTTTCAGGACCTTGAGAAGCATGCAAGTCCAAATGCTGTTCAAGAATGGCAAAAGCTGCTGGTGAGTCTCAAAATCATTTGCAGCAAGTAATCATCATCTTACCATATTTCATCTCTTGATTGCTTCACTATTGTCTTGCAACTATTCAACAGGATGCAGTTCTTCCTCTGTCCGCTGCTGTGATGGCTCTGCCTCCTCTGGCCATCAGAGGGGACTTGGGAGTCCTTTCAACTGCTGCAGTCAGATACACCCCCTAACCCCTAAAATCTTTCATCCAAATGGGACCTCAGTTATGGGCAGGGCTACATATATTTGTAAAGTTCTAGTTGTACCCCTAATCAATAAGAAAAATTTTAACTGTACGCCCACTCAATAATAAAAAATTATAACTATGCCCCTATTAGGCAGTAGTAAAAAATTTGGTTAGGTTTTCCATATTGTGCCCCTATGATTTCGTGGCTCCGGTATTGTTCCCAGGGAGCTCTTGGCGCGACAAAGCTGTTGCAACGGTTTTTCAGAAATTGTTGACACATTGGGATTGAAAGATCCCTTTATAAGGAATTGGGGACCTGCTGTCCTTCTCGCTTGCTGGGGTTAAATCGAATGGTATCCTCTCGGCAGAGATGGTAACTATTGTGAATTTAAGCCCTAAAGATGTTCTTAATACATTTTTATCTGTATTTTGGCACAAGTGTCTGTAGAACTATAGCCTATCACAGTGAACTGTATTCAATTTATTTTCTTTGTAAGTAGTACATTGAGGTTTCTTTGATTTTCTAAACATTTGCTTCTAGAAGTTGGAGATCATAATCATGGGTTAATCAGGTCTTTTAAGTGCTATATCAGTAACTCCCAGTTCGATGCACATTGTAATTTGCCTTAATGTTAAGTTTTAGTGTAAAAATGGAAACAAGAAAAAAAGTTGCGGTCTCCTGTGCACATTATTTGGTGCCGATAATTCTTTCTTTTTATGTTTTCCTCTTTCAAATGTTATTTGAACTACAAGTATGAAGTATTGTCACCAATGACAATTCAGATAACAAACACCACACTGTTTGTTCTTCTTTTTCTTTTCAGATTTACATGTTTGCAGAATGGAACAAGCCAGGTTGCTGTCTTGTGTACCCTCTCCACGGAAGTGTGGCTGTTGTTGATGCTCTTGTAAGAGGATTGCAGAAGTTCGGGGGATGACTTTCTCTACAAAGCCATGTAGATAAAGTCGTTGTTGAAAACGGCCGAGCAACTGGGTTCAAGCAAAGGAGCGGTCAAGTAAGTAAGTGCTTCTACTCCCATAAATAATGTAGACCATTTCTTTTTATTCTAACATTTGGAGAAGCAATTATTCTGCAGTTCATACGTGATAAAAAGGCTGTTGTTAGCAAGGCATCCATGTGGGACACTCTAAAACTATTGCCTAGAGATGTTCTCCCAAAGTCATACGTGGATGGCGTTAACATGACCCACAATGTGACTCATTCATGCATCTCCATTTGGGCTTTGATGCAGAGGTGAGTAATCCTAGAAACTCATTTTGAGTGATATTGCAATTAGACTATGTTACTCGCAGAAATTATGTTTCAAATATGAAACATCAAGCAGGGGATAAGAGACGACTTAGGGTTTCATCATATAGTTGTAAATGATTGGGATAGAGAATAGATGCCGATTAGAATGTTGTACTGATATTGGTTCCTAGCGTACTTAGTCCTGACCCTGCACCACTTGGGAAACATATGTTGCATGCTTATCTTCCAAGAACTGAGCGGAAAGGTCTTGATCGGCGTAGCAATGGATACAAAAATCTTAAATTCGAAAGGTCAGAGGTACATAAATATGTTATCTGGCATTTGCTTCATTTCAATTTCCTATGGTGTCAATGATGAAAAAAATATGTTTTCTTCGCATTAGGACAAAAGAAGCTAGCCAAGTTGATTGCTAGGGCCCAATTTGTGATTGCTTTTAGAATCCCCTAGAAACATTGCACACAAACACAAATGCAGATTTTTTCGGACTTCTTTTATAAGCACAACAATCTCGTACATAACCTTATTGGCACAACTGCTTGAACTAGACATGAGCCCTCAAACTCTTATCTAGTCTAATTTGTTTTTTCTCAAAGCACTGATTTCATCTATGTGCAAGCCAGGTTATGTGGAGGGCAGTGGCACATGCACTTGGTCCCGGATTTAGCCGTGGAAAGTGTGAGGTCAAGCTGGTAGGATCTCCATTGACACATCAAAGGTTTCTTAGAAGATATAGAGGAACACATGGGCCAGCCATTCAGGCTGGTAAAGGCTCTTTTCGAGGGCATTCAACTCCAATCCCACAACTTTACTGTTGTGGGGATTCCAGTTTTCCTGGCATTGGAGTCCCGCTGCTGCTGCTAGTGGTGCCATTGTTGCCAGTTCACTCGTTTCTGTCTCTCAACACTCCCAGCTGCTTGACGCCATTGGAATCTGAAATGCGCATTAGCGATTCATCTTTGTTTCTTTAAACTTGAAGCTAAAGGAGTTTGAACTTTAGACTTCAACATTAAAGGCACACGGAGAATTATCGGTGAGCTAAGCTTGCAACCTCATTTCAAAAGTTATGATTCAATACTGTCCTTCCATTTTCTATTCAGTTGGGGAATTGTATTCTGTACATTTGTTCAAATGGAAATCATAAAGGACGCTTTGTCCAGCAATCTAGCATCATCTTTTTAGCATATTAGGATCTAAAATAGGCTTGCCTTTAACCTGTTTATTAGGTCTTTTCTTCTTTTCTGTCCTAGTTAGTTTAGTCTTTTTTTTTTTTTTTTTTTTAATGTTTAGAGTTTGTTTTGGCACTGACCTAGTATTAGGCTTTGCGATTTTTATAAAACCGAAAGGCTGGAGAGAAATAGTACTAAAGTTTTAAGAGCATGTACGTATAGGCTGAGAACTACCTAATGGCATGACCCTCAAATAAATGATCTTTTGGTTTATAACTCCGTTACTAACTAAATAGTTAGACTTAGCCTAAACAAATATATTATGTATTAGACTAAGACCCACCGTTTTATAAGTAGTGCTCCATAAGAATCAAAATGATTTTTCCCCTCTAATCACCATGATGACCAACTAGTTATTTTTCAAACATGTTTGGCCTTTGCACTCGAGAAGTGCACGATAAAGTAAAGCAAACCAAATTTGCCAAAAATGAAATAGGTCCCGTTAAGCAGATGGTCTTTTATTTATTATTTAATGAAATCATCAATATTTCGCATTTGAAGGTCAACTTTCAAAGCCCCTTTATTATATTGCTATATTTGATCAGCCGAATATCGATGCGCTCATCAATCTTTCTCATTTAAGGTCAACATTCAAAACCCATTTATTATATCGCATTGTTTGATTATGCGTATTGATGCGCTCTACTCCAACGGTACTCTTTTTTTTTTTTTCTAGTTTTTAGTGAATTCAATGGTCCAAATGATCCTTTTTCATTGCAACTTTCTTTACCAAAATGAATTTATTTTATTTTGAACAATGTTAAGTATATCAACTCTAATCTTAACTTGTATATCAACTTATCAATTGTCATGATTTCATTTGTTAAAGTTTAAAAGATTGTCACATTAATAAATTACAAGTACCCACAAATTCATGACAACTTAGAGTTAAGATTATGATTAGTATCAGCAGCATTACTCTTTCACTTTATACATAAAAAAACGAATTATTGACTTTGACCATGGTTGGTATCATTAGTATTACCCTTTCATTTTATACTCTTTCTTTCTTTTTTTTCTTTTTGTAGTTTTTAGTGAATTCAATGGTCCAAATGATCTTTTTTCATTCGAACTTTCTTTACCCAAATGAATTTATTTTATTTTAAAAAATATTAAAGATATCAACTTTAATCTCAACTTGTATATTAACTTATAAGTTGTCGTAATTTCATTGGTTAAAGTTTAAAAGGTTGTCATATTAATAAATTACGAGTATCGGTAGATTAAACAACAAATTAGAGTTAAGATGCAAGTTGAAATCATTACTCTTTCATTTTATACATAAAATTCAAATTATTGACTTTGATGGGACAGGTATGTGGAGTATGGCTCTAGGCCAATAGAGATAACATTTAAGCTGTTGTTTGGCAATGGTTTCCACCACACTATTCTCATTATAAACTTAGTTATAAATAATATAAAACTCTCACATGCTATAATAAAAATAGTTCTAATCACTGATTCCCACTATCTTCTCAAATACCCTTTTTAAGTTGTTAAAAAGGTTCAGCGGAGAGGATCGCACAGATGACCTTAGTTAAGCAACGAATTTAAACTGACATTTGTAAAAGACAACTTATTAACTGACAGACCAGTATGTGGAGTATGGCTATTGGCCAATAGAGACAGCTGATCATTTAAGTCATCTAGAAGGTCAAAAGAGACTGTCACAGATCACCCCATAGAACATGCAACAAATTTAGACTGACGTTAATGGCGTGGCAAGTCAAGTTTAGTAGGGAGGGTCTTAAAAAGGCATGTTGAACACATGCGCAAGAATTATAGACTTTTTTTTTTCTTTTTTGTTATAGTTTTTGTCTCACAGGATTTAAATTAGTAAAGGTTGTTATGAGACACTATAAATGGCGGATCTTTAGTGGAGAGTGTTATAAAAGATCAATTGTGTCTGTCTATTAAAGATTAGTAGTATTCAGGTTAAATATGTATCTTTCTCATTGACATAAACATTGTCATCAATGGTATATAAAAATCAAATTCTGACAACTAATGCAGCAATAGTGCTACTATTGTGACATCCCATAATTTCTAATGCATTAAACACGTAATAATTAAAGATTATGTTAGGCAAATTATGTACAAATTTTGTGAGCCAAATTTTATGCTTAAAAATTTATTAAGAATTTAAGAGATAATTTTGGTGTCATGAGAATTATTGTTTAAATTTGATTTTTACAAAAAATTCCATAAAGATGAAAATGTGATTTTTAAGATTAGAAATCGTTCCAAGGTCTTAAACAAGGAGGCAATGAAATGAAAATAAGCTAGAAAACCTAAATGTTACAGAATGTGTTGCAACAAATTCTAAGGCAGAAAGACAGTATAAGGAATACACAATATAAAAATCATACAATATGAGAATAATACAGCAAAAAGATTACATTGGTAAAGTTATGTAGTATAAGAATTATACTAAGAAAGTTAATAAGTATAGAAATTATATTGCATAAAGTTAAACGATATGAAAATTATAATGCATAAAGTAATGCAGTATAGAAATTAGACTCTGTAAAGCCAAGCAATTTAGAAATTATACTATGTGGATGACGTGGAAGCTTGTGGACCATGAAACATAATATAATAAAGAATGCTAGCAATATGAGACATATACTGGCAGTATATGAAAAATACTATCAAAATAAATTTAAACTGTTAAAAAGCTTATGTGGGACCCACTTTGGTGCCACCTTTAAGGTAGACAAAAGGCCACCTCACCCGCTAATTTTCATCCAATTTGTCTAACAAAAGGAGTCAAATTGGTCTCCATCATTTCCTTTTCATGCAAAGCATGAAAACATGAAAAAAAAAAAAAAAAAAGGTCCATTTTTCTTCCCAAAAACCAACTCCTCTCCCCTAGATTATCTCAAATATTTTTCAAACCCCAAGTCCTAATCAAGCTTAAGAACAAGTTTTAATAATTGGTGATCAAGTCTAGAACAAGTTCAAGCTACTTTAGAGGTAAAAACCCAAGT
Organism: Artocarpus hirsutus; assembly: GCA_946598075.1. Taxonomy (NCBI): domain Eukaryota; kingdom Viridiplantae; phylum Streptophyta; class Magnoliopsida; order Rosales; family Moraceae; genus Artocarpus; species Artocarpus hirsutus. The sequence continues at coordinate 22,106 of CAMOHE010029166.1, read as the reverse complement.
TTTGCCTTATGTATTTTAGTGTTTTTGTTTGAGTTTTGAAGGAGTTTTTCATGGGCTTTATCATGAATAATGTTAAGGAGGATTGGGAGAGTTTCAAGTATCAAAGAGGATGTGTAAAGCATAAGAAATTTCTTGGTAAAAACCTAAACCCTAGTCTTGATTTTATTTTTGTACAACAAGTATTTGTTGTAATGTTTTCGTCTTTGATATGTTGAATGGACTCTATGACTCTATAGCATGATTGGTCATGTTCTATGATGATAATGATGATGATGGGAAGTTAAGAAAATAGGATATTTGTGTTAAAAATGAAAAAGGATGTTAAACTTTGTTAAAATACAATGTTTAACTAGGTTTCAAAGGAACGGGGTTTTGACGGACTTAGAGGCTAATTTATGTTCCAAACAAAGTATAGGATTGGACAAAATGAAAAGGGTAATAATTTTTATGAACAAAGTTTTGTGAAATTTTGAGAGGACTAAATTGAATGAATTTGTAAAAATTCGACAGAATTAAAAAATGACAGAAAACTCCATTGTTTAGTTGAAATTTCAAGAAAGTTAAAACATAAAAGTTGTAGAACTCATTGAAGCCGTTAAGCACAGTCGATGGTTCACAAAAATTCTATACAGTTTATGAGATAGATTTTACGAGATTTTAAGCACAAAATTTTGTAAAATAAGAAAATGTTACGAAATGATTTTGCTTAGGCCAAAGAGTTTAAGGAAGTTTTAATCATTGTAAAAAAATAGATGTTTTAGTATAAAGAGGTCGTTTTTGGTCCTGAGGACAAAAATGTTAAGATTTTTGTGTACCAAACCAAAATCGTAAAACCATGTAGAATTAGATTTTTACAGAGAAAATGTTAATTTCATATACTACTATGGGTAGTGAGTAACCACAGATTTTATGTTTGAAAAGATTAAAAAAAATTTTAAGAAAAAAAGACAAACACGCCAAGGGCGCAATCACAAATATTCTTAACTTAGGGTCAAAACTATCAACTATTGATAAAATAGATTTTATCGAAAGGAAAAGTGTTGTTTTGTTTTCCATGATGTTATGAGAAGTAAAGTAATATAAGTATTGTTCAAAACAGGTTTTGAAAGTTTTTTAAGACCTATCAAGGGCAAAATTTTTATTTTTATAAAATGGTCAAAACGGACCCTGAAATGCTCGAATTTGAAAAACACCCCTAAGCAAGAATTTTTTCATAACCTGTAGGTATCAAGATGGTAAAGTAAAACGACAAGTTTAATAAAGTTACAAGACTTACTAAAAAACCCATTAAAGTAAAATCGTGATTTTAAAGAAAACGGCTAAAATGGAGCCCAGTACTCCAAATTAGCAAAACGCCCTTAGGCGAAAGATGTTCCATGTCACAATAAGTAATGAAACCGTGTAGTTAGGCGAGAAATTTGATCAAGGAATGCTCAAGTTAAGTAAAGGAAAGATAAATCGATAAGTTACAAAGTTTAGTATAAGGAACGAACCGGTTAAGCAATTAAGATGTAACTGATAGGAAATGAAGTTAAAAAAAAAAGAAGAAAAAGCAATGAATGGTTAATGTCTAAGTTTTATTATGAATCGAGTATATTGATAATAAGAAAAGTTAGCTAATAGTCGGGTGTCATTTGAAACAAAAGGCACAAAAGATGACTAATAAAATAAAAAAAGGAATGAAATAGGAATGTTAGAGCGCTGCCCAAGTAAATCTCAAACCTCACCCATGACATGAAGAAAATGACTTTCAAATGCTTTATTTATGTTTAATAAATGTTTTGTTTTTGTTATGCATAAAGTTTTAAAGAACCAAGTCAAGACTTGCAAATGAGTTTGTAATTGTTATGCAAGTTGTTTTTAAAGTATGTTTACATATGTTATGCATCATGTTTTAAAGTTCAAGTCATGGTTTGCAATAAGTATGCAATTTCTATGTTTAATGTTTTAATGCTAAGTTATAGCACATGGTACATTTAGCATTTGATATGCTCACTAAAGATACAAGAAGATAAATTAGAGATATTAATTAAGTAACATACTAACCTCCTTGATGCTAGGTATATAAGTTATGTTAAAGTTATGACCTCATTGTTTGATGGTCTTAAGTCTTCCACAAGGAAAGCATCATTTTATGTTAAAGTCACAATCTCATGATTGATGATATTGGTACGAACACTAAAAGCGCAAGATAAAGTAAGATAAGAATGATGATAAAAGTTCACTTAAGTTATGAACGATCACAAGATGTTCATAAATAAGCATAAATGAAATCATGAATAATAATCTTGCTTGCATTCTTTTCCATGATATGTTGATGAGATATGTAACGAAAAACATTTTGAGAAATGTTTTACCAGAAAAATTCATGAAGAATATTTTATGGAATATATTTTTAAGAAAAGGTCTATGAAGAAAGTTTTATAAGAAAAGTTTCAGAGCAATATTTAAGTAGAAAATTTTATGAATATTGATTTGTGAGATCATGTTTGAACTTATTAAGTGAAAGCTCATTACAAGTTCCTTTATACTGTAGGCAGTTCAACAGTATATTAGTATGATTGGTTGATGAGCTGGTGTTGTGGTAGACAAATGAGATGGTTGGGTATGGATACTACTACAGTTTATTTCCGCTGCTCAAAGAAAAAGTTTTTCACTATTTGAAATAGTGTTTTAAATGTTTTGAGAAAGTCAATATTTAAGTAAATGTTTTATAAGAATGTTTAAAAAAAAGATTTTAAAAGTAATATTTTATGAAATATTCTGAATAATTATAAAGATAAGTTTTCAACTGTTATTCGGTTTATGTTGCAACAAATTCAAATATGTTAGGAGGAAAAAAATTGCCAAAATTTCCCTTACTTACAACTGAATCAATATCCTACACCCAATTTTGTATAATTGAATCAATTTTCTTATTCTGCCTTTATATTCATTAGTTTTGCAGCGTTTTTTTCATTCTTCAACAAACTCAACTAACAATATCAAATTCTTGGTGTTCAAATGGCAACATGCAATATAATTCATCTTTACCAATTATCCTTCTCTTTCTCGCAACTACCCAAAGTCCGTCAATATCTTCGCGAGATTTTTCAACGGTCAATACAACTCTTTCTTAGGTAAATTAGACTCTCTTTCTCTTTCTTATTTATGTTGTGTGTTAATCCAACCTTCACAATAATCCTGCTTTTAAGGACTATTCATTATCAATATTAATTGTGTAATTAATCAAGCCTTCAACTTAGACATAGCCTTACTTGTCATGTGTCTTACGGTTTTGTTCTACAGATAACAGCTGTATTATATTTTTAATAATCCCACATATGAAGCATTATTGCACTCTTAAGTGTCCTTTGCCTCTTGTTCCCAAAGTTTTCATTTTTTGTACTAAATGTAATTAATTTTGTCATTGCTTTTCTGTCATGTTCTATAGACTATAACTGTCCCCAAATTATGCCACAATCTTTTTCTTCTTTTAATCAACATTGAAATGTTTGCCTGAGAACCATATCAATGACAAATTCAACAAATGCGCAAGCAGGGAAGGCAGAGGCAGATGTGGTGGTGATTGGGAGTGGAATTGGGGGACTATCTTGTGCCGGGCTCCTAGCTCGGTACGGACAAGATGTTATCGTTTTAGAAAGCCATGACATGCTAGGAGGTGCTGCTCACTCTTTTGAGATCAAAGGCTGTAAATTCAACTCCGGTCCTTCTTTGTTCTCTGGCTTTCAATCCAGAGGTCCTCAGGCCAACCCCCTTGTCCAAGCAACTTATTTAACTTCTCCAGTTCTAGTACTCATTTCTTTTCTAGTCAGTATGGACTAAATCATTTTCAGGTTCCAGACGCGCTTGGCGAGAGAATGCCATGTGCCAGTTATGATTCATGGATGCTCTATTTTCCAGAAGGCGAGTTCTTGTGGCACATTGGCCCCACGGAATTCTTCAAGGTGGAAAATTCTGGCCTCCCTAAGCCTGTCAAATTGTTCAAATCAATCTTATTAAGTTTTGCTCCCAAGTTTATTAACCAAATTTCATAATAATTTAAATTTGTTGGTTTGATTTTTATTTTCCTCCTTTCAGGACCTCGAGAAACATGCGAGTCCAAATGCTGTTCAAGAATGGCAAAAGCTGCTGGTGAGTCTCAGTAGTTGACTAATCTTTCTGCCAATGCTCCAGTGTAATATATATATATATATATATATATTTTGTTTTCATCTCCTGTTTTCTGTTTAAGCCCTTAAGGTTGTGATTTAATGAATTAGCTTTTACATTGTTAAATAGGAGAAAGAGAAGGATTTATCTGTAGAAGATACTCATCATTGGGAAAGTCCTGATTAGCAAAGTGATTAATCTCTTGGAAGTTTAGCAATAGTACAATGAGTCCAAATAAAAATGTATAGACTTTCTCACATGGTCCCACTATGCCTCATATTGCAAGATGCAACTCTTCAACAGGATGCAGTTCTTCCACTGTCTGCGACGGCTCCGCCTTTTCTAGCCATCAGAGAGGATTCGGTAATCCTTTTAACTGCTGCACTCAGTTACGCCCCTTCATTCTTAAATCTCTCATCCAAATGGGACCCCAGTATGCCTTTTTATATGTAAAATTCTAGGTGTGAAAAAGGTTAAATATATAACCATACCTTTTAATTTTTATTATTTTTTAATTCATCTTTTTATCCTTTGTGACCAAAAAAACATATAGATAAGATAAAAATACTCTTAATTAAATCTAATTTGTTTATAAATATATGTTTTCTCTTCAAAAAAAATTTAAAATTTAAAAAGTCATAAAATTTAAGATCTTTTCTTGAAATTTAAAGTTTTATTTAAAGTTTTTTTTATGTTTTAAATATGCAAAATATTTATCATAATTACTTAAGTATAGTTATGTTGTTTTACATATTTTTTTTTATTTATAGCAATGAAATTCAAATAAATTTTTAAAAATTAAAAAATATCATTATAGTTTCTAAAAACAAAAAAATAAATTGATAAATGTTAAACTAAAAGATATAATTATATAATTAACCTATAGAAAAATAATTTATAACTACGCTCCCACTCAAACTACTAATAGTAAAAAATTCTTACTATGTTTTCCTTCTAAAAGATTTAATGGCTCTGCTATCGTTCTTCTCAGAGAGCTCTGGGCGTGACACAGCTGTCGCGACCATTCTCAGAAATTCTCGACTCATTGGGATTGAAAGACCCCTTCATAAGGAATTGGGTGGACTTATTGTCCTTGTTTGCTGGGGTGAAATCTAACGGCATACTCGCGGCAGAGATGGTAACTATTATGAATTTAAGTCCAACGATGTTTTTCAAACTTTTTTGTCTGTAAGAACTACAGTGTGTCACATTGAGCCTGATAATTTTCTTTTACAATTACCACATTGGGTTTACTTTTATTTTCAGAACATTTTCTTCTACAAATCCGGGGACCAGAAGCATAAATGGGTTATTTATCTATTTGTGCCATTTATTTTAGATTTATTTAAATAATATATTTTTAGTTTTTTATAGCAACAAAAAATTTATACTTCCATATTAATCTTTGTCTAATTAATCTTCAATTTTGACCTATAAAATTACCAAAATACCCTCACATTAAAAAATAAGAAAACTTCCAAAACTTAAAAAAAACTTTATACTAAAGTTTTTACTTTAAAAAATGTATAGAATACCTTCAAAAATAGATGTTTTGTGTATTTTTATTTTTATTTTTTAAAGGTTTTTGTTTTGTTTATAATTTACTTAAGTATAATTTAGTCATTTTAAAGGTCAAAATTAACTATTGATTAAGACAATATGTGGATTTGTTTATTAAGTATAATCTGAAAGTATAAATCTGATGAGATTAAAAACCGAAGCTGGAATTAACCTAAAACAAAGGCCGTAGAAAGATAAATATCCTATCATAAATTAATCAAGGACTTTTAAGTGCTAAATCAGGAACTCTCAATTTGGTGCACATTTTTATTAATTTTATTATTTCTTTCTTCATCAAACAGATCTAGAAACTTTGGATCATTGACAGGATATCTTTTGTCCTCATAACTTGAAAGAGTATTTGCCTTCATGTTAAGTTTCGGTGTAAAAATGAGAAAAAAAAAAAAAAAAAGAGTTGCTGTCTCCTAAGGACATCATTTGGTGCCTATAATTGTTCCTTTTTATGTTTCCCTCTTTTGAATGTTTATTTGAAATACGAATATGAAGTGTTGGCATCAAGGACAATTCAGATAACAAACACTAAACTGTTTGTTCTTTCTTTTCAGATTTACATGTTTGCAGAATTTTACAAGCCAGGTTGCTGTATTGAGTACCCTCTCCACAGAAGTGCGGCTGTTGTTGATGCGATTGTAAGGGACGACTTTCTCTACGAAGCCATGTGGATAAAGTCGTCGTTGAAAACGGCCAAGCAACTGGGGTTAAGCTAAGGAGCGGTCAAGTAAGTAATGTTGCTTCTACTATCTCAAATAATGTAGACCATTTCTGTTTATTCTAACATTGAAAAACAATTATTCTGCAGTTCATACGTGCTAAAAAGGCTGTTGTTAGCAGTGCATCCTTGTGGGACACTCTCAAACTATTGCCTAGAGATGTTCTCCCAAAGTCATACGTATATGCCGTAAACATGACCCCACAATGTGACTCATTCATGCATCTCCATTTGGGCTTTGATGCAAAGGTGAGTAATCCTAGAAACTCATTTTGAGTGATATTGCAATTAGACTATGTTACTCACAGAAATTGTGTTTCAAATATGAAATATCAAGCAGGGGACAAGAGATGACTTGGGGTTTTATCATCTAGTTGCAAATGATTGGGATAGAGGAGTAGATGCCGATCAAAATGTTGTACTGATATCAGTACCTAGTGTACTTAGTCCTAACCTTGCACCAGCTGGGAAACATTTATTGCACGCTTATCTTCTAGGTACTGAGCGGTATGAATTGTGAAAAGGTCTTGATCAGTGTAGCAAAGAATACAAAAATCTTAAATCTGAAAGATCAGAGGTACGTAAATATGTTGCCTGGCATTTGTTTCAATTCAATTTCCAATGTTGTCAATGATGAAAAATATGTTTTCTTTGCATTAGAACTAACAAAGATAGCCAAGTCAATTGCTAGGGACCAATTTGGGATTGTTATTGGAACATTGTTCACAACCACAAATGTAGTTTTTAAATAATATTAAGAAGCTAAATTTTTTAGCTTTTGTAGTACTTATCTTTACCGCACTGTAATCTCGTACATAATCTTAAATGCTACATATATGCCAGCTCAATAAAATGAAATTGAATTTTAACTTTGTTGTGCAATCCTGGTTCTAACCTGTTGAACTAGATATGTGCCCTCAAACTCTTATCTAGTTTTTTTTCCCCCTCAAAGCTCTAATTTGATTAATTTGCAAGTCAGGTTATTTGAAGGGTAGTGGAACGTGCACTTGGTCCAGGATTTAGCCATGAAAAGTGCGAGGTCAAGTTGGTTGGATCTCCATTGACACATGAACGGTATCTTAGAAGACATAGAGGAACATTTGGGCCAGCCATTGAAGCTGGTAAAGGCTCTTTTCTAAGGAATACCTGTGACGACCTGCTTTTTCAGACAATTACTTTACTTTCATTAAACACTGTTCTTAAACAGTAATCTTACTTACTTAGTAAGAAAAATGTTGAATTAATTTTCTTTTCTTTAAATATTTTTTAAAGCGTTTTTAAAAACTGTTGCGATATTTGTCGTCATTTAAGTTGAGACCTCGCTCAATATTTGCCTTTAAAACTATTTTAAATCGTTCCTTAAAACTTAACAAGAAACATTTATTAAATCATAGCTTAAAACTTCACTTTATAATTTTATAACACATTTAGTATAATATATCTTAAAACTTTTAAAAACATCTCTTAAAACTTGTTAAAATTCTTGGACTTCACCGCTTGAACTTAATTGGGGCTATTTTTGCAAAGATAGGAAGTTGAAAATTTCTTAAGGAAGCTCATCCATGGCTGCCGTGGGTCTTGGAGAAGAAAGAGAGATTTTTTTGGCAAATTTTTGCATTAAATGCATGTTTATCCCTTTAGGTGACTCATGGGTATTCTAGTGGGTTACCATGTGACACAAGGTGATTAGGCCACCTTTCATGGTATGGTGGCCCAATGAAATTCAATTGGGTGTCCACTTGGTGGGCCCCAAAAATTTACACTGTATAATTTTTCACCACATAATATTTTTCTTATATTGCCGTGGTAAAATCAGTTTAAAAATATATTTCTAGGCTGTATTAAATATTTTACTTGCCTCTGGTTTATTTTTGGAGGCCAAACATAACATTTCTTATTCATCCATATTCTCTAAACAGTAGTATTCCTATACTACTTTAACTTAAACAGTTCAATTTCTATACTATATAATCTTAAGCAGTCTAATTTTTATATTGTATTACCTTTACAATGTAATTTTTATACTGTATAATTTTATCCGTGTATTTTCTTATACTACGTTATTTTAATACAGTATAATTTTTTAATGTTATTATACAATATTTTTTCTTAAACTGTATTTTTTGTTTTAATATAATCCTTAACTTAATGTATTTTTAATACATTAGAAATTCTCTGGTGTTACAATACAACTCCAATCCCACAACTTTACTGTTGTGGGGATTCCACTTCTCCTGGCATTGGAGTCCCTGCAGTTGCTGCTAGTGGTGCCATTGTTGCCAATTTACTTGTTTCGGTCTATCAACACTCCCAGCTGCTTGACGCCGTTGGAATCTAAAATGCGCATTAAGCTTTACATCTTTTGTTTCTTTAAACTTGGGAATAAAGGAATTTGAACTCTGGACGTCAATATAAAGAAGAATTATGGCTAAGCTGAGCTTGCCACTGCATTTCAGAAATTATAATTCAATATTTCCATTCCATTCTTATTCAATTGGGAAATTGTATATTTTGAACATATGTTCAAATGGAAACCATAAAGGATACTTTGTCCAACAATCTAGCATCATCTTTATAGCGTAGTAGGATCCAATATAGGCTTGCCTTTATCATGTTCATTAGTTCTTTTGGTCTTTTCTGTTATAGTTAGTTTAGTCCACTATTTTTTTTTAATATGTTTAGAGTTTGTTTTGGTAATGACCTAGTTTTAGGCTTTGCAATTTTTATAAGACCAAAAGGCTGGAAAGCAATAGCACTAAAGTTTTAAGGGCATGCAAATATAGGTTGAGACCACCTAATGGCATGAGCCCTAATCATCATGATAACCAACTAGCTATTTTGTAAACATTTTTGGCCTTTGCACATGAGGAGTGCACAATAAAGCTCAACAAACCCAATTGCCCAAAAATGAAGTAGGTCCCATTGCATGAAGCTAAAAATCAGATACTAGTTCTTTTTTTATTTATTTAATGAAATCATCAATATTTCTCATCTCAAGGTCATCATTCAAAAACCCATTTATTGTATTACCATCTGCGATCATTTGAATATTGATGCGCTTGACTCCAATGGTACTTCTTTTTTAATTTTTTTAGTGAATTCAATGGTCCAAAATGGTCCTTTTTCATCTACTTTCTTCACCAAATGAATTTATTTTTTTGTGTAAAAGACGAATTATTGAGTTTGATGGGATTAGTCTGTGGAGCATGGCTATTGGCCAATTGATATGGTTGACGAATCAAGTGATTAAACACAATCGACAGAAGGGATGGCGTATATGACTTTAGCTTACACGCCTTTTTTTTTTTTTTTTAATATCTCCCACCACAACATAATACTACGTTAATTAAAATATTTTAATTAACGTAATATAATATTATCGGAGAAAGATACAAACATTGGATGGCACATATGGTCGCGTTGGATATGCAGCAAATTTGGACTAACATTGATGACGTGGCAGAAGGCCATTCAAGTTTAGTGGGTCCCATGGTGATACCACTCGCCAGGGGAAATCAACGCCTTTGTCTGCATGTTGGAGGTATTATGAGGAATGTGGCTGTGGTTTCAAGTTTTAACGACCATTTAAGCTTGGATCAGGACAAGTGGCGTTCTCTTATGCGATAAAAAATAAACCTGTCATCGTCTCCACGCAAAGAGCTAGCAGCTACCCTTCCCTTTCATAATAATTCATATTTGATAATTAAAAAAAGGGAGGAAAACAACTGATAAAGCAATCCCAACCTCTTTTAAGAAGAGCAACATCATTTATTGATATGATTTTTTGGAAAAAAAAATAATAAAAGGCTTATATGTTGCACTTTTTTCTCTTTAATTTCCCTCAATTAAGGGTATTAGATTTAAATAATCTCAACATGAGATATATACATATATATATATACACACATATTAATAAAATGAAAAATGATCGAATACGGTGCTAAACAGTATGGCTACCTTCTAACATTATCTACTTATTAACAAATCTTAATCCACTAATGGGTCCCTAAGACAAGATTTAATCTTTTTATTTAATAAGAATAATATTAACTTCATCAAATTATGAACAACAAATGGATTTAACATAGTTAGTATTCATATCTACTTTTGATATTAATTTTAAAAAAATTATAATGTTAAATTTTTTAAATAAGATACGTATTTTTTAAAAGCAAATTGTTTAATCTTTATTGAAAAACATTTAATAGTAATAATAATAAAAAATTTTGGATTAACACTTTATTATTTACAATATTATAAGTCTTAATTTAATATATAGTATATTTTTATTTTGTTAATTGTAATTTATTTAAAGGCTGCTCAATAATAATAATAGAATAGAAAAAGACACCATAAAAAAAAAAAAGAGCGTGAAGAAAATGTTGGTGTAAATGTATAAAATGCGGGGTAAAGTGTATACTGCTCACTGCTAAGCAGAGAGGGGGTAAGGATAAAGAAAGTCCTACGAAAAAAAAAAAGGAAAAATAGTAATTATGATTTCGGGGTTCTCATAACACACAACTGTTTTTGAAACAATTTGGAAAAAAAAAAAATAGTAATTATGATTAGAAGAACAAAATATCAATAGTTGTAATTATAATTATAGTTTTTTTTTTTTTTTATTTCTTGCTACACGATTTTCAATCAAGCTTTGTTGTTGAAATTCGGAAATTTTGGAACTGCGGAAGGTGGCTAAGATGCGCCGTCTCCGCTTCGAAGTCTCTCACAAGTACTTTCAGGTTCGATTTTTCTACACGATCTATCTCTCCGTGTGTGTTTGAATCTTCGACTTTTAATCTTTTTATACTTTATTACCGAACAATTTCTGTGGTTTTTCTGGTTATATTTTTTTTTAATTTTCTGTGATTGTCATCCATTTTTGAAAATGATCACTGCCAAAACAACAAAATCGAAAATTTCCCTGCAATTCAAGAGTGGATCTGACAAATTTTGGATTTTTTTTACATTTCTTCTGTCCAGATTTTTGTAATTTCTGCGAAGTTTTGCTTAGAGATTCTCTTTCTGAAACGCGTGTCTTTGGAAGAGAAAGGACGAGAGAGTGGAAACTTATGTGAATTTTCAGAAGATGGGGTTGCGGAACTTCCTTATTTAAGTTTTTTAATTAAATTTTTAGATTTCTTTTAGTTGTAGGATCCTACTTAATTTCTGTTCTAGGTTGCAGACTCTGCTTAGTAATTTACTATAGAGAGAGAGAGAGAGAGAGAGAGGAAACTTGAATGCATAAATGTTGATGAAATTTACGGTTCTGGTTGTGGTAGGATCCCATACAATTTTAGTTCTAGGTTACAGATTTTGCTTGGTAATTTACCCTTTACAAGCTTTTGCATCCTCATATTCCTTTATTATAAAATATCACTTCCATAAAGGAGATACAATTATCTTATTCAAAACCTCTATCTTTATCACCTCCATAAGCAAGATACAAGTATCTTATTCAAAACCTCTATTTTTATGGCTCTTTCGTATTTTGATTGTTCTCATTATTATATTGCCCCCTCAAGAATAATGGGTAATAGTACTTCCCACTTTGCATTTCATACGACTGGATTAACTACTTTCCATGTACTTGTCTTTCTCCATTTCTTTAGCAATCTGATACCCAACTGAAAATTATCAATATGATTACGATCTTACATATGTTGTCTATTTGTTTTATCTAACCTACACATGTTTTCTTACGATTTTGTCTCGGTTCTAGTTTCTACTACAAGATCCATGTGTTTTTTACGTTATGATTTCTGCATCTGAACTTAGTATTTCCATTAATTCTCACTAGGACGATAGATGCTTGGATGGAATGCGCAACGGAAGTACAAGATATTACAAGTATAGCGAATACTAGCATCTGTAATACACACACAACGTACCCATGGCATCTGCCAGCCTAGGAAATGGGGGAGTGGGCAGTTCCAGGTCCGTTAATGGCTTCAAGAGTTCATCTACTTCAGTTGACTGGCTGGGGAGGGAAATGCTTGAGATGAGATTGAGGGACAACTCTGATCATGACGACGACAGAGTAAGAATCTGTATGCTTTAGTGTAGCCAATTTGCATTTTGCCTAGTAAAAGTTTTATTATTATTTTTTCTCCCTGTTTTTCCCGTGGTACTTTTAAAAAGGGATTTTTGGGGGAAAAAATTTTGAGGAATGGCCTTTTTTTTTTTTGAACATAAAAAAACTAGCTTTTTGGACACCAAAAAAGTTTCAGTTTTTTTTTTGTCACCATATTTAGATTTCTCTCTCCGATACAGTCCTTTTTCTCTTTTCTGTAAAAAAAACTGGGGCAGTTTTGGTGCTCAAAAAAAGCCCCTTTTTTAATTTAAAAAAAAAGGGGCCATTTTCTTAATATGGTTTTTTTTTGGCCTTTTTTTCGAATTAACCCGTTTTTCCCTGTTTCCTCTCAGTTGTTTCCAGTTGCCTTTATATCATGTGTGATGAGCAATTAATTAGCTTAGTTCTAAAATGGTTTCATCTTTACTAGAGAGCTTTCCTGATTGTAAAATGATAATTTTTAGTGGCTGTTTATGGTCCCCCTGCTATTTTTTATACTGTAGGATAGTGAGCAGGATATTATTGATGGTGTGGGTGCCGAAACAGGACGTGTAATAAGAACGACTGTCGGTGGTCGAAATGGGCAATCGAGGCAGGTTGGTTGATATGTATTACTCGGCGTAATCAAACTTGATGAGATTATGTGATTGTAGTTGGTCCGTTACTCCTTTCTTACATCGCATCTTTTGGTTGACAGACAATCAGTTATATTGCAGAGCATGTGGTTGGAACTGGTTCCTTTGGTGTTGTTTTCCAAGTAGGTAGAACCATGATTAATAGTTTGATTACCGCGTCTGTTTCAATTTTATTTGCTGACAAATTAAATGTTGTGTGACGCAAACTTCTTTCCCAGGCAAAATGCAGAGAAACTGGGGAGATTGTTGCCATCAAGAAGGTCCTCCAAGACAAGCGCTACAAAAACAGGGAATTGCAGATTATGCAGATGTTGGATCATCCAAATATCGTTGCATTAAAACACTGCTTTTTCTCAACAACGGATAAAGAAGAGCTTTACCTGAACCTTGTTCTTGAATATGTTCCTGAAACTGTTCACAAGGTTGCAAGAAACTACAGCAGGATTAACCAACGGATGCCACTGATATACGTTAAACTTTACACCTATCAGGTATTGAGTGACTTCTCTCTTTTTTATTTTATTTTTTGTTCTATTTTTTTCTTTGTGTGATTGGTCCTATGCTGTTTAAAACTCCTTTTTGCGTGGTCCTTGGACCTTGGATTTAGGAAATTTATAAGTTGTTGCCACTGTGATTTTATATGTTGAGGTAATTAGCATTGTTTTGAAGAATAACATGAAATCTGATTATAGTATTCTATGGTCACAAAGCTTCCTAATCAAGTTTAAAAGTTGATTGGAGGCATTTCGTAAAGGATGCTTATTCCAATTTTTTTCTTTAATTACTTCAATGATAGTCATATCCTTCAAAGTCCAATCCATTAACCGTTTCTTTATCAATTCTTTTTTTGGGTGCAGATATGCAGAGCACTTGCTTATATCCATAATTGCATTGGAATTTGTCACCGGGATATCAAGCCTCACAACCTGTTAGTAAGTTTCTTTTCCTGGAGTGTAATATTTGCTTGACGAGACTCATCCTATATGCAGCTATATGTCTACAATGCATATGTAGTACGTTAGGAAGTTGTTTGCGAGAGAGAGAACATTGTCTGCATTTGCGTTAATGCTACCCACATTAGACATCTTACGTTCATGAAATGTGGAATCGGCAACAGAAATGTCATGATAGCATTTTGATGTGGGAATGTATTTGGGTGTGGCTTTATGGTGAGCTTACTTTTTTACTTGTTAATATGTTTGTGAAATTCCTAGAAATAACAATTTGCACAGTTTTTTAAAGACATATGCCTCTGCTGAATGTGTCTACAAGTTTACAAACGTAGATGAATGAGAGCCTTGGTAATTTAATTTAGTCCAATATTGAGAGATGGACTAGTGGATGTTGGTTTCCCTATAGACAGTCTGTTTGTGGTAAACTTGGCTTAGCGACGGTGGTTAAGCTCATGTTATCCGATAGAAAGAGAAATTCTTCAATTCAAGTTGTATATCATGGTCATGTTTTGTTCTTCTGGATATCTCTGCTTGATTATCACACACACACGCACACACATATATTCATTTCTTGGGTCAAGTTTTAACACTATACTTGAATACCCAGGTAAATCCACACACTCATCAGCTGAAACTTTGTGACTTTGGAAGTGCCAAAGTGTTGGTGAGTATATATGTTGTGCAACTTGGATATTGAAGGGTTCATCTAGTTTTTTTGCTTCAGTTGGATTTTATTTATTTAACTGGGGAAAATAAAAACAGACAAAAGATTTTTAGTTCCCTTTCCATGTTATCAGGTAAAAGGAGAACCAAATGTTTCTTACATCTGCTCAAGATATTACCGAGCTCCAGAACTTATATTTGGTGCCACTGAATATACCACGGCTATAGATATTTGGTCGACAGGCTGTGTAATGGCCGAACTACTACTTGGACAGGTGGTTTCATCCTCAAATTACTCCTCAATATGTTATTCTATCTTCGAGTATTAATGCTCTCTCATTGAACTTCTCTTGCAGCCTTTGTTTCCCGGTGACAGTGGAGTTGATCAACTAGTTGAGATCATTAAGGTGGGGTCAGCAAACCCTTTGTACGTCCATGTGAAATTATATTTTTACCATGCGTATCTAAAGTTCCGGTTAGATTTGGATCAAAGATTTTGATGTTAAATCAAAATTGTTTGGCTATACTTAATACTTGGGTTGAATCTGACCAAACCTTTGACATTGCTTACGGGAAGCAAGAAATTCTTTTGATTACTTTTGGTCAGTGTCACATATGGTTTTCCTTTTCCTTTTCTTTGTTGGTGGGGTGGGGGGGGGGGGGTGTGGGTGGTGGTTATGTGTGATGGTAACTATATTTCCGTGGTAGAATTCTCACAAAGGGAATAAAGTTGATTTTATTGACTGAAACGAGGAAAGTATTATTTTAGATACAAGATTTGCAGGCATTCGAGAGGCTGCACACCCAAACCCAACCCCCCCCCAACCACCAAAAACAAAATTAAAAAAAAAAAAACTGCCAATACTCTTTTATACCATTAATACTGATAGGCTTCTCACCAATTGCCAAGAACTACCCTCTAACCAACCACTAACCACTGCTAATGAGTAACATAACAGGGCCCTAACAACATCGTTTCCATTGTGGGTTATTTTCAAGGTTTTGGGAACGCCAACAAGAGAGGAGATAAAGTGCATGAATCCAAACTACACTGAATTTAAGTTCCCACAGATCAAACCTCATCCATGGCACAAGGTATGCCGTTCTTTTTCTTGACAAGGCATGTGCTTTCTTTTCCTTAGTTAACAACACAACCGTTCCACCATATTGGTTCTGTGGTTTAATTCTCTGGTGACTTACGATTTAATAGGTCTTCCAAAAGCGTTTGCCCCCAGAAGCAGTCGACCTCGTATGTCGGTTTTTCCAGTATTCCCCTAATTTGCGCTGCACTGCTGTAAGTCTGATTGCAGTTATTTTGTTTGCTCTGATGGATTTATCCTATGATTGCTTACCTTTTCTCCTTCCATTTGTCTCTTGGATAATTTAGTTGGAAGCTTGTGTTCACCCGTTCTTTGATGAATTAAGGGACCCTAATACCCGCCTTCCTAATGGCCGTCCTCTTCCTCCTCTGTTTAATTTTAAGTCCCAGGGTAAGTTGTGTTTTATATTGGTCATACGCTACTATTGTCATGCTTGTTCGTTGGAGAATGATGTTGTTGGCTCCACTAGTCCATGTTTTTATTTTCCATCCACATGTGAAGATCTTTCGTCACTGTTATAGTTGGTTCCCACTAGATACCATAAGTTATAAATGATAAAAATGTGTCTATTGCACAAAAAACAAAAAAAAAAAAAAAAAAATCCTGTAAAATTCAGAGCTGTGGAGAGATTGAAATGAGGGACGAGATACACGGTTACACACCATACTATCTAAAACTAGTCAAAAGATGTTGGTCACAAAACTAGTTGCAAGATTTAAAGGTGTCCATTGTTGGTGTGCTTTTCTAGGTTACGTTTTAGTTACTCGTGTTTGATTATTTTACTTTATTTTGTTTTGGTTCTCATGCTTCTTAATCTGTTCGTAACAGAGCTATCAGGCATTCCACCAGACAGCCTAAATCGGCTAATTCCAGAGCATGCTCGCAAACAGAACTTGTTCATGGCTTTGCATACCTAGCTTTTGCAAATTCCTGCAATCTTTCTTGCTGCTCAATCTGGTATTGCACCAGTAGATGTAGAATCCTCTCCCTTCTTATTTGTGCTATGTGATAAAAGAGTGTTTGCCAAAATGGATTTCATAGGTTACTTATTATAAAAATCTGAGGTTTTGTGTATTCTGGCGGATGAAGGTGATCTTTGAATCGTATGTACATGAAACGACGGAAGGAAATATATATACATATATATGCATATATATATGTATGTATGTTTCTCCTTGTATGTTTATTGTGACCGTCATTCCACGGTATACCTGAACCTTGAACCTTAAACCAAGACTGTATATGAAAAATATATGCCGCAATCCTTACTTATACATGCTAGTTGAGAACTCATACATGAAATTGTTTTTTTGGCCAGAAAAATTCTGTTTTGAATGAGCATTTGGACATATTATTAGCTTGTAAACTGCCTCCCAGAGCTGCTTTTTTTTTTTTTTTTTTTTGTTTTTTTTGGGGTAATTGGCTATCGGGAGTTGAGAACTGGCTGATGCGGTGCACCGTTTTGGTGGTTGTATTCTATAGGACACTCCGTTTTGTTCAAGGATGCTGCCATGTTGTTTGTTTTATGTAGCTGCCTTCATCTGTTTTATGTGGTGTGAAACAAAACTTTTGATTGTTATAGTATAAAACTTTCACGTGTTATATTGTTTTTAACTAAAATTGGTTCTAACTAATACTCTCAGACATCCTATTAGATGTCAACAAGAACTTTGAAGGGGGTGGTCGTGAAGCTGCGCGTTTGGTGCGTTTTAACTTTTGGATCAGTGTTCTTGATGTAACTTTTTACCCCTCAGATTTCTCCCTAATATTTAGAGGGGCTGAAACAGTGAGATCTCCTCCACTGAGGGGAATAATTAATCTTCTCCTCCCTCATTGCCGACTGCGCTGCCCTTGTTAGCACGCCCGGAGACAACTCTTCTTTGTTGAGCTCTTTATTTTTATTGTTTTTGTTTAGTGTTTTGGTAAACACTTAAACAAAGCACGATATAATAGCAATAGGGATAGCAACGGGCCAAATCTGGGACAGAATAGTCCTCTTGTCAACCCACTCCGTGGACAAAAACAAGCCCCATCATCATCCCATCAGCCTGTATATATTGGGGATAGGTGTGGTAGGTTTTCTTGTCAAAGAGTTCAGGATACTTGCAGTATCTTGTTTATCTAATTAATTATTTTTATGATAAAATAAAGAAATAATTCATTAATAATTGACACACTTATATAAGAATATAAAAATTATTTTTTTGAACTTTTATATATATAGCATATTACATATAATATATTTAATTTAAAAGTATAATATAAGTTAAATAGGGATTAAGGTAGAGAACCTTTATAATTGGGTTTTCTCTGTCCTGTTTAAGAGAGTTCCGTAGATAAAATGGTTCGTGGTTAAATTTATCATCTCTCGACAAACTACCTTCACTGACAGGGCATGTCGGTATTAGTAATAAGGTAGACTACCGCCGGCATATCGGTCGGTGGTGGGCTACAAGTTACAACCAACAATATCTTAAGATTAATGATATGATACTATTAGGATTATTTTTAGTGTTCCAGATCTCTTGTTGCGTTATCATTTGTTGCCAAAGTTTCTTTCTTAGCCTAAATGTGCCCAAAAAAAACTTTGACAGGATTAAATAAATCCGTGACCGCTGCTAGACGATTCTTGGTCATAATTTTAAATATTCTTCTTATTGCACTTAAGTTTCATATTATGTTAGTTGTAAAATGATTCATAATTTTCTTAGTTGTAATATGATTCATAATTGGACGTGGAACTTCTGAATTCCTAATAATAATGTTCGTTTACCAACTTGGGCTTAAGAAAAGTGAAAAATTGATACTGGCATTCAATATGAATTAATTACATCGTAGAGGATTTTACGACTAGTGCTACATTTGTCTTATATTCCAATGAAATCGTAAAGAATTTGGGCAACCACATTTGTCGTACATTTGTGTCTGCACTTAGTCAATGAAAGGCTTGCGTGCATTATGAACGCTACAGCTTTTTATTTTTTTGTATATTGATTAAAAAAAAAAACAACCTTTTCCATACAAAATAAATAAATGAAGAATAATCGTTTAAACACTCTCAGAGTTTCCGCAACTTGTGGGGTGGTGAAAATCTATTTTGATGTCAATTATCTTCGTTATAGATCGAATATTTTGTTTAGAATCAAATATCTTCCTTTTGCCTCTATTCCATTTCTCTGAGTTTGATTTAAATTAACATTGGTAAAAAAATCAACTGTTGACATTCCTATATGTATCAATTACTAGAAATTTAAAGGAAAAAAAAATAGTCTTTTTATTAATACTTAAAAAAATCGATTGCGCACATACAGTTAAACTCATCTACTCAAGTTATATATATATATATATATATATATATATATACATATCATTAAATGTAAGCAACCAAGAAAATATGACCCTTAAAAACTCCTCCATAGACACATGCACACTTGTCTTTAGTTTGTCCTTACGTTGACCAAGAAAAGGAGGCCGTCTTTACACGCGAATCCGACTTGGGTGGTTGCACTTTTAATTAGTTAAATGGTATGGGTGGGTTTCACTTGCATTTGAGACTGATTCCAAGGGTTCTTCGGGAAATATGGAGATAATTTCTCTAGAATCAACCAAAAACTAAGCACGTGTAGAGCACCACATCTATGATCCCATTTTTGAGCCTCATTTTTTTTTTTTCAACTTTTACGGGAAATCTTTTCTGCCAAGAAATATGTCTTGTCGTTGTTTGTCCTCCTTCAATTGTTTAGGCTTCAGCCGATACGACACCGATTTATATTTGTGTATGGTAACAAAGTTTTTGGCATGAAAAATCCTTTTTATCCTCGTAATCTTAGGATATTTTAAACTGGGCCCTATAAATTATAAGTAACAATTTAATATATAATATATTTTTAAGACCGAGTTAAGACTATTTTATTGATAACATGGTTATAATTTATGGATTAATTAAGATTGCTGGTATGGTATTTCATTGTCCCTCCTTGATTTGCTCAGCCAATACCTCAGCATATATACAAATATATTCACATTTCACTCACACACGTAACTTATGTCCTTTATATACACAACAAACATTCCATAAGTGGCCATGTAATATTTCATATTTGTGAACTCTTTCTCACTCTCCCTCTCGCTCCATATTTAGTTTCACTGGTTTTTCAACTTTAGCAATATCATTCAAGAAAATGGCCAAGTGTTACGAAAAAGAGCACCCCAAGAAAGCCTTTGGATGGGCAGCACGAGACTCTTCTGGTCTTCTATCTCCTTTCCATTTCTCTAGAAGGTTATTATATATATTTCTTTTCCCTTCTAATTTTCATGAATCTTGTTTTTCTTTCTAGTTCAAATTCTTCAAGAATAATTTATCATGCGGTAAATCTAAATTTCTCTTTTTGTGTGGCTGTTTGGTTGCAGGGAAACTGCAGAGAAAGATGTAAGGTTCAAAATATTGTATTGTGGGATATGTCATTCGGACGTTCACATGCTTAAGAATGAATGGGGCAATTCTAGCTATCCACTTGTTCCTGGGTATGATCTATTTTTCTTTTTTTATTATTTTGATTAATCGCAATTAGATCGATCAAGATTGATGATTTAACATTTTTGTAAAATTGTTTAACATAAAAGATGCAGAGATTTATTAAGTTTATTGTGGCAACGATGAAATATTTGGCCCTGGAAAATTTTTTAATTAAATTTTTTACGTATATCTTTCAAAGAAGTTTCTATTGTCTGCTAAATTTTTAACCCCCTCTAGAAATTTTTTTTTTCTGGTTTTACCACTGCTTCCTTTAGATCTCTCTATAATCTGTAATGCATACATTAAGAACCTCATAAACTTGGCAATACTGATCAGTAGAACTCTATTTTCATAGAATTAGCTAGACCCCATTTCCTAGAACTAGGATTTTTTATAAATAAATAAATTAAAAAAAAAAACAATCTAGTCATTTTTAGCTTCCTAATAACCTTGGCATGACACATTTTTTTTATACATAATTTTAAACGGCAAAATCTTCGTTAAATTTATGTAAAATTTGTTGGATCAAAATCTAATATATGGGCTAATATATTAAATAAATATGAATTAAAGGCTATCAGATAAGGTTGTCCAATTAAAAGTGATCAAATTTAGGCTTTGGGCCTTTTAATACATCATTAAGTATGGGCCTCTTATGTGTAGAGATCAAAAGGGTAATTACTAATTTTATGATGGGCTAAATTGGTAATTAAGGATAATTGCTAGGATTTAGCAATTATATAAAGGGGTTGTGGTCCCCAAGTCAGTACGTACATTATTTTTCTGTTCCCCATCTACAGAAAAAAATCACAGAGCATTCTGAAATGAGGATTTACGTACTAGACTTGGGAGATCCTCAACCAAAAGACTCAAGAATCACATTCGACAATGGATTCAGGTTAGCTTCCGCATCTTATTAATATTCTTGATGATTTGACATGAATGATCCTAGGTGATAATGGTTTTCATCACAATTTTGTTCTTACAAGTGGTATCTAGAGCCTATTCATGTTGAATCATTGAGAATCAATAATTTTTCTATATGTGATTCTCGTTAAAAATTCTCAAATTTAACAATCTATGGTTCTATAAAATTGTTTAAAACTTTACTTGAATTATTATGGACATATATATGTGGTTTTCGGTTGGATTCAGAAAAAAAGGTCTCACTTTATGCTTTATACGGCATGATTGTCGAAAAGAAAATCATTTACTGTGTTGATGTTTTCAGTCGTTCAGCATCCTTTTGGGTTATAATATATATATATATATATATATTGTGGTGAATAAAAGGACGCCGGCGACACTCCTATCGTCGCCGGCGTAGGACTCACGGCCGTGCTGGAAAGACAATCCCGCGGTCTCTGGCCGCGGCGGAGTGGAGAAATCGGCAGCCACAGAGGCTGCCGTAAGAAGAATAAAAAAAAAAAAAAAAGGCTTTTAAGGACTTTCGCCGGCGGCTGACCCTGTCATCGCCGGCGTCTGCCTTGTCGGCCACGCCGGCGAGACAGCACCAGCCAGAGATGGCCGAGACAGGGGTGGCGGCCGTCGGGGCGCCCGATTGCTTCCCCTGGGGTCAAAAGACCCTAGGGCACTGGGTTGTTCTGGGCTTCGGCCCAGAACGAAGGAGGTATTACACGAGCCCGTGACCAGTCTTAACCCACGAGTTAAGCTCCTGGGTTACTAGTAGTTTAAAAAAAAAAAAAAATATATATATATATATATAT